>SJYX01004125.1:375483-417856 GCA_006410675.1 Oreotragus oreotragus | reverse complement strand
CTATTTCTTTGCACTGATCACTGAAGAAGACTTTCTTATCTCTCCTTGCTATTCTTTGGAATTCTGCATCCAAATGTCTTTCATTTACTCCTTTACCTTTAGCCTCTCTTCTTTTCTCAGATATTTGTAAGGCTTCCTCAGACAACCATTTTGCCTTTTTGCATTTCTTTGTCTTGCAGATGGTCTTGATCACTGCCTCTTCTCCAATGTCATGAACCTTTGTCCATAGTTCCTCAGGCACTCTATCAAATCTAATCCCTTCAATCCATTTTTTACTTCCACTGTATAATCATAAGGGGTTTGATTTAGGTCGTATCTGAATGGTATGGCATAATATGGCAGACTAGAAGGACGTTTGCTCATCTTCTCCTGTGAGAAACTCAAAACTACAACTCACTGCTGAACAACCATTGACTGGAGAATGTTGGATTCCACCAAAAAAAGATACCCAATGTCCAAGGGCAAGGGAGAAGCCCCAACAAGACTGTAGCAGGGGCAAAATCATTTTTAGAATCATACCCCTTACCCTTCAGAGACACTCAGAGGGCCAAAACAAAGCTTGTGTGCACCAGGACCCAGAGACCCCACACAGACTGAGCCAGAAATGTGTTTGAGTGTCACCTGTGAAGATGCAGGTCAGCAGTGGACTGCTGCAGGGGCAAGGGCTCTGGGTGCAGCAGATCCAGGTATGGCAAAGCCCTCTTGGAGGAGGTTGCCATTAACCCCACCATAGAGCTGCCAGAACTTACACAGGACTGGGGAAACAGACTCTTGATGGGCACAAACGGAACCTTGTGCACCAGGACCCAGGAGAAAGGAGCAGTGACCTCACAAGAGACTGATCCAGACTTGCCCATGAGTGTCCAGGAGTTTCCAGCGAAGGCATGGGTCAGCAGTGGCCTGTTGTAGAGTCAGGGACACCCAGTGTGGCAGTTCATGATGGGACCTTTTAAAGGAGGTTGCCATTATCTTCATTACCTCCACCATGGTTTGGCCTCAAGTTAAACAACAGTGAGGGAACACGGCCCCACACATCAACAGAAAATTGGATTAAAGATCACTGAGCATGGCCCTGCCCATCAGAACAAGACCCAGTTTCCCCCTCAGTCAATCTCTTCCATCAGGAAGCTTCCATAAGCCTCTTATCATTAATCAGAGGGCAGACAGAATGAAAACAACAATCACAGAAAACTAACCAAACTGATCACATGGACCACAGCCTTGTCTAACTCAATGAAAATATGAGCCTTGCTGTGTAGGGCCACCCAAGATGGGTGGGTCATGGGGGAGAGTTCTGACAAAACGTGGTCTACTGGAGAAGGGAATGGCAAACCACTTCAGTATTCTTGCCTTGAGAACCCCATGAACAGTATGAAAAGGCAAAAAGACAGGGCACTGAAAAATTAACTCCCCAGGTTGGTAGGTGCCCAATATGTTACTGGAGATCAGTGGAGAAATAACTCCAGAAAGAATGAAGATATGCAGCCAAAGAAAAAGCAGTACCCAGTTGTGGATGTGACTGGTGATGGAAATAAAATCCAATGCTATAAAGAGCAATATTGCATAGGAACCTGGAATGTTAGGTCCATGAATCAAGGCAAATTGGAAGTGGTCAAACAGGAGATGACAAGATGAACATCAACATTTTAGGAATCAGAGAACTAAAATGGACTGTAATGGGTGAATTTAACTCAGACAATCATTATATCTACTACTGCAGGCAAGAATTCCTTAGAATAAATAGAGTAATCATCATAGTCAACAACAGAGTCGGAAATGCAGTACTTGGACGCAGTCTCACAAATGACAGAATGATCTCTGTTTGTTTCCAAGGCAAACCATTCAATATCACAGTAATCCAAGTCTATGACCCAACCAGTAATGCTGAAGAAGCTGAAGTTGAACAGTTCTATGAAGACCTACAAGACCTTCTAGAACTCACAACCAAAAAAGATGTCCTTTTCATTATAGGGAACTGGAATGCAAAAGAAGGAAGTCAAGAGATACCTGAATTTTGCCGTACATCAACATGAATCTGCCACAGGTGTACACGTGTTGATGTATGGCAAAACCAATACAGTACTGTAAAGTAAAATAAAGTAAAAAAAAAAAAAAAAAAAGAGAGAGAGAGAGAGAGAGAGAGATACCTGGAGTAACAGGCAAGTTTGGCCTTGTAGTACAAAATGAAGCAGGGCAAAGGATAACAGAATTTTGCCAAGAGAATGCACTGGTCATAGCAAACACATTCTTCCAATACAAGAGAAGCCTCTACACATGGACATCACCAGATGGTCAATACTGAAATCAGATTGATTACATTCTTTGTAGTCAAAGATGGAGAAGTTCTATACAGTCAGCAAAAACAAGACCGGGAGCTGACTGTGGCTCAGATCATGAACTCCTTATTATTTTCTAATCAGTCACCAAATCAAGAACATCTTCTATCCATATCTCTGGACATCTTCCTCCATTTTATCTTTGCTTTCTATTCCAATCAGGATGCTTCCCAAAATTCCCTTCAATATCAGGATAGAACTAGGGTATAAACACCCCTATGCTTTTCATTTTTCCTTGCTATTTTCTATGTACTAAACAATTCAGGTGGGATATGTTTCTCATATTTAAGTGTCCACCACCTTTCTGCTCTTTTGCTACCTGTCTTTACTAAAGCAATATATTAATACTCTCATTAATCTTTTCATCTAGAAGACTACAGTGTCTTTGGAGCGTCTACCCCCTTTCTGCTGTGTGTCCTTAGTAATTCTGAGTGAGGAAGGTCTGAGGTACCTCTCCCCATCCCACATATTTCAGCCCCTCTAATTAGCCACAGACTGATAGAGGGACTGACTGACTCGACTGTAGGATATCATGAGATCTCCCAAAGTCTTTGTTTTCTCATTCAGGAATTGGGATAATCATTGTTCCTACTTGACTGTGGTGAGAACTGAATTAACCAGAGCATGTAAATTAGCACACTGTCTAGCACACTGCAAGTACTCAAGACTGAATATTGTCATCATAATCACGATTATCTCCAGGGGAGTTTGGTAACACCCCATCTCCTTTCCCCCTGCAGAATACTTTACAGAATGGGTTCAATAACATTCCAGTTCCAAGTTCTGAAAATAAGGAGCAAAATATTAAGTATGTTGGTTATGATGATCTTCTAGTAAGGATACTTCTTTCTATGATTGCAGAATTCATTCTTATGCTGGTATTATAGCAAACATATTGCATTCTTAGGAACCTCTTGTTCTAAAATATTTTAAATTATTAAACATCTAAAAGAGAGATTGACTTATGCTGTGAGAGACACTGCATTTTACTTCTTTTATAAATGGTCTTATAATAAGTAATTTCAAAAGATATGTTCAAAATAGGAATGCCATCAGGGAAATGTTAGTGCAGATGGAATGATTTTAAAGCTCAAAGTAATTAAGAATTATTGGCAAGAAGAAACTTTGAAAAAATAGAATCCAATTCTTTACCCATAATAGTTTAATGCTGTACCTTTAATAAACTCTTATTAATACTTATTTATGATATACCAAAATTTGGGATAAAAGCATATAATTGAAGCCTTTATATTCTGGGTACATTCATTTAAATTATTGATTGAGCCAGTGTCCTATTTTACAATGTTCTACTTTAGTGCAATAAAAACTAACTATTTGGTATGTCATTAAGAATGACAACAAGTTCTGGAATTGCTAAGCATTTGGAATAAAAAGAGAGTGCACCCACTAATGAGATAGTTTATTGGCTCAGAAAGTCCTTTAAAGTTTCTTGCACATTAGTGCTATCAATTAGGTTTCTGATGACTAATCGAATTGCGTGAACACCTTGGTTAAAGGCAAATATAACTCCAACCAATCAAAAGTAACACTTTGCTTAATGAAAAAAATGAAAACAAATGGTATGTTAAATCATAATATACAGGGATTCAAAGCATCAAAATAGAAATTATGTTCATTATAAACTAAAATCTCTACTAAGTGTTGTGTCCAAGAAACAATTAATTCATCTCTATAAAATTTAACAACTAGCCATCCTTTACTGACTTATTTATTCAAAATTATGAGTATCAACTATATGCCAAAACTCAAACTAGTTGTTGCATATCCAAATTATAAAAGAAATATATATGGGATCTATTCAAGAAGCTGAAAAATTAATGAAGTAGACAAAACAAAAAATTATGTGGTCTACTTGCAATTTGAAATTTTAAACCCTTGAAATAAAGATAAAGAAGTGTTACAGAATAATGAGTGAGTAGAACTTAGATAAAGTAGTACTATTTCCAGAGGATATGATATTTCTGGTGAGGCCTAAATGATTCCAGGAAACTGTCATAGAGAGATAAGGAGGAGCTTTCCCACAAAGGCAACTTATGCGCATGCCAAGTTCCCAAAGTACTCAAGCATCTGAAAAACAGGAAGATCAGAGTGGTTAATAAATAAAGGGAAAGATGGATTGAAATGACTTTGAACAGGTAGCTACAAATCAGCTGATGCATGTAAATAGCGGTTATATTTTAACCAGTACGCAGTGGGGACCCTTAAAGTCTGGAAGGGAGCAGTTAATAGAGGAATTATACACTGACTTCTACTACATAGCAGATATTGTTCTTCCTAAATCATAGACCAATTCAGGAGGCAATGAAACGGAAGGAAGTTAGGGAAGAGAAGAGGAAGGATGGAATAGAAGTGAGAGAGGAGAACACACTGAGACTAGGGGATTAAAGACGAGAGAAATACAGCTTTCGAAATTGATTTTTAATTTGAGTATTTGTTTCCTAAGATTGGAAACCTCAGTTTGTAATCAATGGACAATTTTGCTCAACAAACTTTTATTGATCATTTAGTATGTGTCCAGAATTTCCAAATTGATAAAGACTTAATGTAATTGGATTGATAATACAATAATGGAAATAATAGATGAAGGGTATGGAAAACAGGGAATTTCTCTGGTGCAGAGTCAGGCATTTGGAAACTAATCTCATTCATTCATAGAAAGACTATTTTGTATGGTGATCACATGAAACCATGGACAAGGCTCTGTACATTCTGAGGTGTGTAGAGTGGAGTCAAATCTACATCCTTTCCTCAAAGAACTCACATCCAGTGGAAGTAAGACAATTATAACAGAGTCAAACAAGAATCTGCAGGATTCTGAAGATCCTGTCTATCTGTTACACAGGATATGCAGCTTCATTCATTGATCCACAACAAAATGCACTGATCACCTAATTCGTGCCAAGTATCACCAACATGTCTGCTCTAGAATATCACTATTCTACAGAAAATTTTTTTAAATGTGAAGGAAACTAATATATGCTCTGTACCTACATCATGTCAGATAATATGTTGGGTGGGGTTTCTTTTTGTTTCTATTCATAGCAACTTTATAATAACCACCACTCTTCCTTTTTGTGAGGAAACAAAGGCTCATACCGTACATGTAATTTGCCCAAATTCAACTACCTATTAGGGGTTCCCAGGTAGCACTAGTGGCCCTGGGTCAGGAAGATCCTCTGAAGAAGGGAATAGCAGCCCACTCCAGTATACTTGGCAGCCCACTCCAGTATTCTTGCCTGGAGAATCCCATGGACGGAGGAGCCTGGTAGGCTACAGTCCACAGGGTCGCAAAGAGTCAGACACGACTGAGCGACTTCATCTTCACCAGTATACTTGCCTGGAGAATCCTGTGGACAGAGAAGCCTGGTGGGCTACGGACTATGGGATCACAGAGCCGAACACAGAGTGATTTGGACTCATGCACACAACTACCTATTAAGCAGCAAAGATAAAATGTGAGTGTCTCATTGATTTTAAAGCCTGTTTTCTCCTAATCTTGACTGTCCCTAAATCTTTACTTAGTAAGAAAAATATTTTATCTCAGGAAAATGGGACACGTTTTGATGCAAAGTTTAGAACAATAAGTTTGATGGCAGATTTAGATGTACAGAAATAGGAAGATGTTCAAAAGATAGAGTTAAGTGGAGGTTAAAATATATCAATAAATAATAACCCCCAAATCAAATCCAATAAACAGGAGGACTGAGACTGAAAGAGATTTAATGGTTTTATATAGAACTGATACATAAGTTTGCCTCTCAAAAAGCAGGGAATCAAGAAGTGGAAAGAAAAGTCTCATTTAGTACTCTGTCCAGTTAAACTTTTTGCAAGAATGAATCTATACATCACAGATGGAATAAAATAAAATGAATACACCTGTAAGTAAACTCATGTTGTTTTCATTGAAATAACTGGGTGATAAGGAGAGCAGTGTGGTTTCATGTGTGTAGCAGAGCATGTGGAGACAATTGTTTCCTTCATTCTGTGCCCGCTCTCTCTGAAGTTTTACTAGATAAAGAGATGAACCGTCAAATGAGAGAATTGATGGTGGCGAGCTTTTCATGCTGGCGTGGCACTCTGAGACATTCCTGTAGATAAATTCAGACTAAAGATTCTCGGTCAGGACAGGATCCTTATAGAGCAAGTCACAGATGCCAGATGTAATATAGTTGCCAGTTTCTGCTCAGAGGTCAGGATTCTTGCTTTTCGACTTTATGCTGAGAACTTTGGGAGGAGTAATATCAATCAAAAGGCCCTTGTTTCACCCACAAGGTAAGCACAGACTCTTACCTTCCCCAGTGTTTGCCAAGCACTCCCTCAGTCTGTTAGTTTTTATACACCCCTTGAGAGGTCTGGTGTGCTGTTCCCATGGCTACTCTTTCTGAAGAGTTCTTTTGGCAGTGGTACAACCTGTGTGACTCAGATTTTTTTCAGATGTTTCAGTAGAACTAAGGGCATCTTTGTGAAGAGGCTGTGATTGCCAATGAACCGGGTATATTGTATGTTCTGGATTTGATATTTATGTTAATATCAGATTTTTTTCTCAAAACCTTTTCCCAAAACATTTACCTTTGGATCAAAAGGTACCTGCATGATTACAAGGAGTAGATCTCATGATATGGAAGGAAAAACCCTGACCCAGAGTCACCAAGTATGTTCAGTTGATAAAACATAAAAGTAGAATTGCCAGCTCCTAACTCCTACTTCAGTGAACTGTTCACTTACATTGTGGTAACCCTATATGAGTCTTTTTGAACAGTGTCTACTTATCCTGAGTCATCAATCATCACACCACCGTGAAGCCAAAAGAGATGTACCTTCACAGCCCACCTAGCTATGAACTGAATGTGTTTCTCCAACATTCATAAGTTGAATCCTTAATCCCCAGTGTGATGATATTTGGAGATGGAGACTTTGGGATATAATCAGGTCGTGAAATAGAACTCTGATGATGGGAGATGAGAGAACTTTCTTCACTTACTTCTGATATGTGAGGACACAGCAGAAACATATCCATCTGCAAACTAGGAACCCAACTAACCAGCATCTCGATGTTGAACTTCTCAGCCTTTAGAACTGAGAGGGATAAATTTCTATTAAGCCATTCAGTCTATTTTTTAATAGCAGCCTGAACTAAAATATATCCAGATCAATAGACTTCTTATTTATGATTGAATAAGGAAAGAATAAAACAAAGATCATGGCATCTGGTCCCATCATTTCAAGGGAAATAGATGGGGAAACAGTGGAAACAGTGTCAGACTTTCTTTTCTTGTGCTCCAAAACCACTGCAGATGGTGACTGCAGCCATGAAATTAAAAGGCGCTTACTCCTTGGAAGAGAAGTTATGACCAATCTAGATAGCATATTCAAAAGCAGAGATATTACTTTGCCAACAAAGGTCAGTNGGGGCTCCAAAATCACTGCAGATGGTGACTGCAGCCATGAAATTAAAAGATGCTTACTCCTTGGAAGAGAAGTTATGACCAATCTAGATAGCATATTCAAAAGCAGAGATATTACTTTGCCAACAAAGGTCAGTCTAGTCAAGGCTATGGTTTTTCCAGTGGTCATGTATGGATGTGAGAGTTGGACTGTGAAGAAGGCTGTGCACCGAAGAATTGATGCTTTTGAACTGTGGTGTTGGAGAAGACTCTTGAGAGTCCCTTGGACTGCAAGGAGATCCAACCAGTCCATTCTGAAGGAGATCAGCCCTGGGATTTCTTTGGAGGGAATGATGTTGAAGCTGAAACTCCAGTACTTTGGCCACCTCATGAGAAGAATTGACTCATTGGAAAAGACTCTGATGCTGGGAAGGATTGGGGGCAGGAGGAGAAGGGGATGACAGAGGATGTGAGATGGCTGGATGGCATCACGGACTCGATGGACGTGAGTCTGAGTGAACTCCGGGAGTTGGTGATGGACAGGGAGGCCTGGCGTGCTGCGATTCATGGGGTTGCAAAGAGCTGGACATGAATGAGTGACTGAACTGAACTGAACTGAAAGTGTTATTCTCTTTAACACCACACAACAGAAATTTAATTCCCCTTTAGATATCTTTCTTTTTCTCCTTTTTAGTTCCTGAATGTTGCATGGAGACATCAGTCTCAAGTAAACATGGGTATGATTGACTGAATTCAAATCACTCTTTGCCAGTTGGACAAGCTGAAATGGTAAGCCAGGAAGAGCTCAGAATTTTTCTATCTTTCCTTTTACTGTTAATCTCTGGAGAATACATAAACAATTAGGTAGAAACCATTCAATAAAGAACGGGAAAAAAGCGAGATGAATAATAAACCAACCAGAAATGCAGTCCCTTAAAGTCAGCATCACGAGCAAGGGAATTTACAAACATTTTTAGGACATGGTAATTTCTTGTATGGATGTTTGTGTATATATTATATACATATATATATATGTATATAATATACACACACACACGCATGCATGTCCATGATCAAATGTATCTGGGAAGCTTGTAATTTCACTTTGAAGTATATAATAAACATTCCCATAATAGCAAAGAAAAAAATGTGTTTTACTTGTTTAATTCAGGATGTCCCAAACTTATTTGAGCNGTATAAGAGACAGCACGCATGCATGTCCATGATCAAATGTATCTGGGAAGCTTGTAATTTCACTTTGAAGTATATAATAAACATTCCCATAATAGCAAAGAAAAAAATGTGTTTTACTTGTTTAATTCAGGATGTCCCAAACTTATTTGAGCACAGAACTTGTCTTTTTTCCTTTAATACTCAATCTTATCCTGCACAATACACTTTGGCTCTAAAGGAGAGCAAGTTGAGAATGGTGCCCTACAATTTTTCAGCTCAGTCTAACCATTAAGACCTATGAGCTGTCTCCACTTGCTTGCAGAGCCTGTCATTTTCTTTTAAAATAAATATTTTAATCACAATCTCCTGTACAGTTGTCTTCTAATCATAACATAGCCACTTAATGAGTGCTCACATTCACACACATTCTAAAACATCCAGACTAACTACGACCATGCAGCGAGATAAGAGGACATGACTCTGGGTATCAGGAGACCAAGAGGCCAGGCTAGACGAAGTATATCAATTTGGAGAATTCTGATGGAGTACGTCAAGGCTGTATATTGTCACCCTGCTTATTTAATTTATATGCAGAGTACGTCATGAGAAACGCTGGACTGGAAGAAACACAAGCTGGAATCAAGATTGCCAGGAGAAATATCAATAACCTCAGATATGCAGATGACACCACCTTTATGGCAGAAAGTGAAGAGGAGCTAAAAATCCTCTTGATGAAAGTGAAAGAGGAGAGTGAAAAAGTTGGCTTAAAGCTCAACATTCAGAAAACGAAGATCATGGCATCTAGTCCCATCGCTTCATGGGAAATAGATGTGGAAACTGTCAGACTTTCTTTTCTTGGGCTCCAAAATCACTGCAGATGGTGACTGCAGCCATGAAATTAGAAGATGCATACTCCTTAGAAGAAAAGTTATGACCAACCTAGGTAGTATATTCAAAAGCAGAGACATTACTTTGCCGACTAAGGTCCGTCTAGTCAAGGCTATGGTTTTTCCTGTGGTCATGTATGGATGTGAGAGTTGGACTGTGAAGAAGGCTGAGCGCCGAAGAATTGATGCTTTTGAACTGTGTTGTTGGAGAAGACTCTTGAGAGTCCCTTGGACTGCAAGAAGATCCAACCAGTCCATTCTGAAGGAGATCAGTCCTGGGTGTTCTTTGGAAGGAATGATGCTAAAGCTGAAACTCCAGTACTTTGGCCACCTCATGAGAAGAGTTGACTCATTGGAAAAGACTCTGATGCTGGGAGGGATTGGGGGCAGGAGGAGAAGGGACAACAGAGGATGAGATGGCTGGATGGCATCACGGACTCGATGGAGGTGAGTCTGAGTGAACTCCGGGAGATGGTGATGAGCAGGGAGGCCTGGTGTGCTGCGATTCATGGGGTCGCAAAGAGTCAGACATGACTGAGCGACTGAACTGAACTGACATCTGAACATTAAGGTGGCAAGAATAAAGTTTAAGCATAGTTGTTAAAAAAAAATAGCTTAAATAAATATGAATGAAATGAAAGTTTACACTAGAGTTAAACTAAGTAAAGGGTAGTCATTGGATATTAAGGCCATTTCCAAGAAGTTAATATACTGAGGCACAGATTGCTAAATATAAGTTTAAAATCTATCTACTTTTGATTTAATTTTTATAGAGACAAAAGATATTTTAGTATATTAATAAATATGTCTTCTGCCACATTTAAAAATTATACTTAAAAAACGTTTCTAAAAAAATTATAATCTTTAATTCCACATTTATAAATTTGTGAATCTACTATAAGATGTAAATACATGATAGCTCAAAATTGCCTGTTTCTTAGTTTTGGCTGGAAAGTAAAGGTTACTAATAGTAAAAATTTATAATTAATTTGTAAAAGTAGAGCTACTAGAAATAGTAAGAGTAAAGGAAAGCAACTTTGTATGCAAAGTATGGGAAGAAAATGGGACATAAGTTTATATAAAGCGTAAGCAAGGAATATAGCATGTGTTTTTGCAATGAAAAATGAATAATGCCATCCAAAATAAATGATTGGCTATTCTAGATTAAAAGGAAAAAGAATAAGAAAAATTATAAATGAATATAGAATTTTTCCAGAAGATCTGTGGAAAAGAAATGATGTTGTGAGGCCAAAGCTTGCTAAATTAGTTTTTCATTTTCATCTCACATTTAATGAGTTCAACAATGTACTGAAAAAAACTAGAGTTTAATTTTCTCTTTGTTAAAGCCATAACATTTTGCAGATTATTGATCCACTGTTAGTAAAAGTTTATAAAATGTTTTTCTATAAATAGATGTAATCTGCCTAGGCAAACAAAGACTCTCTACTTTAGAAAATATTTCCTGCATTTCACATAGCCTTTATTAAGTCTCTGATTACTTAGAAAAACTAAGTCATTTCAATATTAAATAAGCCAAGTTTTTTTTTTTATATCCATGTAACTTTCTGAGTTTGCAATGCATATCTTCTCATTTTCACTTTGTCTAAAGGTATAACTATTGTTTCACAGTGACTTATGCTCCTGTTTGATCAAATGTTTTAAATCTATTGGCATTTCAGAAAAATTTCCCCAAATCAAATTTTGAATGAAGTCTTTTCAGACTTGCACTAATTTGGGGATTTTCCAGAGGGCTCCTTGAAAAATCTCAAAAGTTGTACTTTCTCCTTATAAAACAGAAATGTTTATCAATATTTAGGCATCTGATGTGAGGTGCAGACTCATCGGAAAAGACCCTGATGCTGGGAAAGGTTGAAAGCAGAAGGAAAGAGGGTGACAGATGATGAGATGATGGCATCACCCATGTAATGGACAGAAACTTGGGCATACTCCAGCAGATGGTGAGGGACAGGGAAGCCTGGAGTGCTGCAGTCTGTGGGGTGGCGAAAATGTGGACACAACTTGGCAACTGAACAAGAAGACATATTTGACACTAAATTGCCTAGGAGAGGAAAGATTGTCAAATAAATGATGTTTAACCTCCTTAGATTATATGACACGTGTGAAAGTGTTAGTCATTTAGTTTTTTCTGACTCTTTGAGACTCCATGGACTGTAGCTCGCCAGGTTTCTCTGTCTGTGGGATTCTCCAGGTGAGAATACTACAGCAGGTTGTCATTCCTGGGGATCTTCCCAACTCAGGAATTAACCCCTATCTCCCAGGTTGGCAGACAGATTCTCTACTGTCTGAGCCACTAGGGAGGCTTCTTATATTTACACAGGTATATGTTATTAATATAAGTAGTTTAGAAATTATATGAAATTCCTAGAATTCTGATATGGTCTGGTATAATGTTATCAGTAATAACTTCAACTCTTATCTTAAAATACTGTATAGCACAACACAACCAAGTTTACTCATCAACTGCATTATTTTTTGTATGGGGATGAATTCCCAACAGATCTTTAACCATGGATATTTTTAAGTCTTTTGTCATTCATAGTTATAGTTTTGGGCTTCCCTGGTGGCTCAGACAGTAAAAAGTCTGCCTACAATGCGGGAGACCTGGGTTCAATCTCTGGGTTGGGAAGATCTTCAACTCTTCTCTGAAAGTGCTTATACAACTATAGACAAATATGTTTCATCTTCAAAGATATTCATGGAAAAAACCCTGACAATACTGTAGAGTTCATGTTTCTAATCACTTTAAGATTGCAACAACGAACTAGGTAAGGATTTCTAAAACTAGTGGAAAACTGATTCATAAATCTGCTAACACAAGATGAGAAGACTGAAAGTACTGATGAAGATAATTATAATTTTCATGACTTTATTCAAAACATTTCTGGCTCTTTAATGGTTTGTTTCCCAGATTTAAAGGACTCTTTTTTTTTTTTTCTCCTCTCATTTAAGCTATCTATAACTTACAGCAATATGGTAAAATGTACTTTTGTTAACAACAGTTGAAACATTTGTTATTCTCCCTCCCTGATCACTCCAGAATTCAGGAACTCTTATTAACTATTCTTATATTTCTTGACAATATATGTACTTACATAAGTTCAATAAAAACCTGTACTCCTTGTGTAATAGAACACAACTAGACAATTTCTTAGCCTGGATTCTTTGCCTAAAGAGACTTTCAAGGTCTAATCTGAGATTCCTTATTACTAAACAATTTAAAGACCTAAGGTTGACCTTACAATAGCGGTAAAGTACCCAAGCTTTGTTTGACTGAAAAGTCATTTTCAAGAAAATGCATAGACTATTTTTTCTTACATTTATGTAAATAATCAGGCCAAGTTTACTAGGATTAGTCTCACTTTACAAATTGCTTTCACAGTAAATATTTTTGATAAAAATGTGCTGACTATAAAAAAATGCATTTCAGTAGATAACTCTAGTGTACTCATTATCAGATTCTAGCCCTGTTACTTGTCTTTGAAACTTTGTAATCTACTTGTAAATTTAAGAGAAAGCACCACAACAGACCATATGTGGACAACCTCATGCCTGTTGCTTTGTAGGTCACTTAAGAAAATGCTCTATAACATCTGATACAGTCAAACTGCAAACCAGGAAAATCCATCAGACAAAACTGCCATCCTCATTCCACCATGTAAGGATGATTCAAACTGAAATCTAGAAAATTTTCTCAACTGGCTGCTCCCCAGATTCAGAAACTGAGTTAATAATTTACTTGAATTTTAACTTTTGCTAACCTCTTAACCTTTCTCTAAAATTAACCTTTGTTTTTCTTTTGCTTCCATAGAAATGCTTCTCATTAAACTACCTGATTGCCCACAGCATATAGAGGTCTAACTTAGGTAGAAGTTCACTTACAATGCCACCTCCTGAAATAAAAACATCCATATGTTTATCTTCTCCTAAGTGGTCATCAGGATATGTGATTGCTAATATAACATGTTCTGCCTATGTAAATAATGTAGAAAAATTGAAACCCAAATACACATACATTATCCAAAAAAAAAAAAATGTAGTGAAACCTCTATCTTAATAAAACCCACTTGATTTATTTAATTGGTTAAATCTTGGCTTCTGCAAATCTCTGCTTTGGGAAATTGTTCAATTCGTGGCTGTTATTCTCCATATAGTCATTAAGTTAACCTTTCCAGTGCATTGTATCCTCTCAGGGTCATTTTAAAATGCCTTTCAGCAGCCACTCACATATCAAACGATATCCATGAGGACTAGGCAATAGGAAGAACTCAATGATCTGACTACCCACATTTACGATGACACGAAATCATTGGTAATGGAGACTACATGACTCTCCATCCTGACTACTGAACTAACAGAAATAGCAAATATGTGATTTTTCAGCCTGACTCCATTAACAGTGGAAATGCAAGTTAATACTCTACTAGTTGGTCACACTCTAAACTTGCTGAGAGACTGAACAAAAGGGGAAAATTGTTCAAATAAAATACAAAATGGAAACTATAAATGAGAATTCCCTGAGCAGACAAAAAGCCATGTTAATAAAACTAAGTTTTATTTCATGAATAAAAGCAATATTTAGGTTACTTCTTGTAAACACCTCTGAAAATCGTAAAAGAAACGTAAGCCATCTTCCTAAAAATTGTACGAGATAATCACTTTTAATCAATATCCTGCCATCTGGAAATCTCCCATTGTATTAACCAATCATTGCAAAGGTTAACAGCTACCTCATTTTTGCTTTATAAGCCATCTTATAACAATACCTTGCCCCTGAGCTTCATGGGAATCTTTGAATCTGAAAACTCCCAGTTTTCAAACTGTTCTTAAATATATATAATACCTTGTACTGAATTTATTATTTATTAATTTGGTGGTTTTAATTGTGCTATTTCTTGGTTTTTGACACTCCCTAGTTCCATAAGGTTCTCTGCACTAAGGAAGGGGAAAGCACATACTTTTGTGGACAGCTAGCTTTCTTAGCATGGATAAAGATATTAATACTATCCAGGCAAGAATACTGGAGTAGAGTAGCAATCCCTTCTCCATGGGATCTTCCCAACCCAGGGATCGAACTCAGGTCTTCTGCCTTGCAGGCAGATTTTTTACCATCTGAGCCACCAGGGAGGCCCAATAGTATATATTAGTTTCTTATTGCTGCTGTAACCAATTCTTCTAAGCTTAGCGCCTTAAAACAACACAAGTTTATTACCCTACACTTCTGGAAGACAGAAGTCCAAAAAGAGTCTCACTAGGCCAAAATCAAGGTGTTGGCAGGAGCTGTGTTTCTTTTTGGTGGCTTTAGGAGATAATCCATTTTCTCACATTTTCCAGCATCTAGAGGCTTCTAACATTCCTTGTGTTTATTCCAACTGTGGCTCCCTCCCATTTTCAAAGCCAGTAACATTGGGCAAGTCCTCCTCTTCATGCCCATCTCTTTGGTTTTCTCTCTTCTGCCTCCTCTTCTACTTATAAGGAACCTTGTGATTACCTTGGTCCACTTGGATAACCCAGGATAATCTCCATCTGAAGGTCAGTGAATTAGCAGCTTTTACATATCTTCAGTCTTAATCCCCCTCTGCATAATAACCTATCTATTCACAGGTTCCTAAGATCTGGACAATTCAGTTCAGTTGCTCAGTCGTGTCCAACTCTTTGTGACTCCACGAATTGCAGCACACCAGGCCTCCCTGTCCATCACCAACTCCTGGAGTTTACTCAAACTCATGTCCATCAAGTCGGTGATACCATCCAGCCATCTCATCATCTGTCATCCCCTTCTCCTCCTGCCCCCAATCCCTCCCAGGATCACAGTCTTTTCCAATGAGTCAACTCTCATTTCTTCCAATGAACACCTAGGACTGATCTCCTTCAGAATGGACTGGTTGGATCTCCTTGCAGTCCAAGGGACTCTCAAGAGTCTTCTCCAATACCACAGTTCAAAAGCATCAATTTCTCGGCACTCAGCTTTCTTCACAGTCGAACTCTCACATCCATACACAACCACTGGAAAAACCATAGCCTTGACTAGACAGACCTTTGTTGGCAAAGTAATGTCTCTGCTTTTCAATATGCTATCTAGGTTGGTCATAACTTTCCTTCCAAGGAGTAAGCATCTTTTAATTTCATGGCTGCGATCACCATCTGCAGTGATTTTGGAGTCCCTCAAAATAAAGTCTGACACTGTTTCCACATCTATTTCCCATGAAGTGATGGGACTAGATGCCATGATCTTCATTTTCTGAATGTTGACCTTTAAGCCAACTTTTTCACTCTCCTCTTTCGCTTTCATCAAGAGGCTTTTTAGTTCCTCTTCACTTTCTGCCATAAGAGTGGTGTCATCTGCATATCTGAGGTTATTGATATTTCTCCTGGCAATCTTGATTCCAGCTTGTGCTTCCTCCAGCTCAGCATTTCTCATGATGTACTCTGCATGTAAGTTAAATAAGCAGGGTGACAATATACAGCTTTGATGTACTCCTTTTCCTTTTGGAACCAGTCTGTCTTAGGGGGCCATTATTCAGCCTGCGCTGTGCTTAATCTCTCAGCTGACTCTTCGAGACCCCATGGACTGTAGCCTCCCAGGCTCCTCTGTCCATGGGGATTCTCCAGGCAAGAATACTGGAGTGGGTTGCCATGCCCTCCTCCAGAGGGTCTTCCCAACCCAAGGATCAAACCCAAGTCTCCGGCACTGCAGGTGGATTCTTTACCATCTGAACCACCAGGGAAGCCCATTGTTCAGCCTACCACATAGTAACAGAAAGATTAGTCACAATGACATTTATTAAGTACTTACTGTATATAAGAACCATTATATAGAACAATTTATTTAATCCTTACCATAGCCCAATCAAGTAGGTATTTTTATCACCATTTTATAAATGAAAATACCAAGGGAGAGATGTTCAACAGCCTTGTGTTTAAAGTCATGGAACCAAAGAAGGAAGAGAACAAGATTCAAACCTATTCCTATCTGACTCTAAAACTCTTGTTTTAACCCAAAACATCTTTCTCATCAGATCTTCATTCCTTGCCTCATACTTTTTTGACAAAAATGAAACCACACAGTTCTCTCCTTTTAAAATTCTTTTACATTTTTAATCAGTTGGGAAAAAATTCGAAGAAGTGTAACATCTTGAGAACAGTGAAAATTATCAGAAATTCAAATTTCAGTGCCCAATAATAAGGTTTTATTGGAAAATGGTGTACTTGTTTATTTATGTGTTATCTATGCCTGCTTTCTCAATACAACAGCAGAGCTAAGTCGATGGGACATATAATATAATGTCCACAATCTGGTCTTTTAAAAAAAAAAAATTTTTTTTTTTTTGCTGACCTCTACTTTTCACCAACACTGCTAATATCCAGCTCTTCATTGGTGGCAGAGCCCAGACAGAAACACTGACCTGAGGAAGTAGCATTACAGTGTGGAGAGACTGATGTTTCACTCATACCCCTGCAGGTAAAATTTTTGAAAATGGAAACAGTATTGAAAACCTTCCTTGTAACATTCCTCTGGTCTGTGAAAAAGGAGTAATCTAGGCTTTATCCTTAGAACTGTCTACTCTGACCAAGCACTGGATGAAGGGTCTTTTATTTATAATATCATTTACTCTTAACTTTGAGAAATATTACTATACCCACTTTACAGATAAAGCAACTGAGACACAGAGAATTTAACCCATTTGCTACAGATCCCAAGTGGTTGAAATCTAGAGTTTTTTCTCTCAAAATAAAGGCTGTGGGTCTGTTCTCTAGACAACACTCCCACATCGCCTGTACCCTGTATCTCAGAATAAATTACAGTGAACAAGAATTCTCAAATTATGGTTTTCATTGTTTCCACCTGTGACTCTAAAAAATGTTAAAATAAACAGTGGTATGTAAAAAGTTTAAATACCCTCTTGTATTTAAGTATTTTGTATATGAGTGTCTTTCACTACCAAGTGAGGAATCCTATACCGCAGTGTGAAACAGAACCAGAGCAACATCGAATCCTCCTTTTTTCCCCACAAAAATGGGACAGAAGGGGCTGCAATGGCTGAAGTGAAAGAGGGTCCTTCAGAACTGCAAATTAAATCTGAAGTACTTTGCCAATTGCCAATTGACTCCCAATCGATTATTCCAAGTGTTTGCGCCGCTGAGAACGGGATTTCTCCCAGGGACTCTGAAGAGTGGTGCTTAATTATTCATCATGAAATTTAATTTCAGAGCTTGCAATCATGTAACTGTTTAAAATGGAATTTGTCACTGAAACACGATGCAAGAAAATAGAGGATTAGTTAACTTCTACTCATCTCACTTCAAGATCTGTTTAAAATTGTATGAGTTTCATGATTTCATGATGCCAATCACACAAGGGCCAAGTAAACTAAGCCCGTACATGTTTTCTGCTAATTTGGTTGGTTTAGGTCATTTTCTATCGTGAACTGGAAAGGATATTACAGATTAGGGGATGTAGATATAAGAGTTTTCTTTCCTCCCTAAGGTCCAGCTCTACAGAAATACAATTAACTTGTTCTAAGCCATTCCTTGAGATGCTTAGAAAAATATTAGCTGATAAATCGAGACTAAGGTAAGAGATGAGGAAAGACACTAACTGAATTAAGTAAGGATGAAGTGACTCAAATAAGTTTTAATCTTAAACAGAGGCAAAAGGTGCTTTTGAACTTGACAGTATCAAAGATTACTGAGGAATACTTTCATCAGAAAACTCCGGTCCTGGGTTTGGCTATAACCAGAGAGAGAATGAGGCATCCCACATAGATGTCTCAGAATGCCCTGCCTGGACACAGATGACCAAGACACAAAACCATTTCCTAATCATGTTAATGAAAATGAAGTTTGCTGAGGCTTGTCACTAAGTTCTGTCCCATTCTTTGTGAGCCCATGGACTGTAGCCCACTAAGCTCCTCTGTCCATGGGATTTCCCAGGCAAGAGTACTGGAATGGGCTGCCATTTCCTTCTTCAGGGAAGCTTTTCTTCTTTTTTTTAATTACCACTAAAACATACATAAAATGCTTTCTGAATGTGAAAGCGTTAGTTGCTCATTTGTGCCTCTCTCTTTTTGATCCCATGGACTGTAGCTGGCCAGACTACTCTGTCCATGGGATTCTCCAGGCAAGAACACTGGGGTGGGTTGCCATGCCCTTCTCCAGGGGATCTTTCCAACCCAGGGACTGAACCTGAGTCTCCGGCATTGCAGGCAGATTCTTTACCATCTGAACCACCAGGGAAGCCCAAAATGCTCTCAAGGAGTAATGAAACAACTACCATTAAAAAGAAAACCTGGCACTTGTCTAACAACCAATTGCAAAAGTTGAAAATATCTAATTTAAGGTGATACTATGATTTGCCATTATCTAGTCAAGGCTATGGTTTTTCCAGTGTCATGCATAAATATGAGAGTTGGACTATAAAGAAAGCTGAGCGCCAAAAATTATGCTTTTGAATTGTNAACCTGGCACTTGTCTAACAACCAATTGCAAAAGTTGAAAATATCTAATTTAAGGTGATACTATGATTTGCCATTATCTAGTCAAGGCTATGGTTTTTCCAGTGTCATGCATAAATATGAGAGTTGGACTATAAAGAAAGCTGAGCGCCAAAAATTATGCTTTTGAATTGTGGTGTTGGAGAACTCTTGAGAGTCCCTTGGACTGCAAGGAGATCCAACCAGTCCATTCTAAAGATTAGTCCTGGGTGTTCATTGGAAGGACTGATGTTGAAGCTGAAGCTCCAATACTTTGGCCATCTGATGCAAAGAGCTGACTCATTTGAAAAGATCCTGATGTCGGGAAAGATTGAGGGCAGGAGGAGAAGGGAACGACAGAGGATGAAATGGTTGGATGGCATCACCGACTCAATGAACATGGGTTTGGGTGGACTCCGGGAGTTGGTGATGGACAGGGAGGCTTGGAGTGGGTTCATGGGGTGGCAAAGAGTCGGACATGAGTTAGCAACTGAACTGAACTGAGGTAATATGGTTCAATGAATGATATAGCTTTTGCAAAAAAAGCATAAACATTTTGTCCTGTTGGGTATTCTCTAATCTATTTCCACATAGCAGGAAAGTTGACCTCAGGAACAAACCATCTCCCATTTTAGTTTAAACCAACTTAGTCTTTTTTTTTTTTTTTTACATGGCTAGTGATTCCCTGGATGACCTGGAATATTTGACATCTCATCCTTGTCTCATGCTACTGTGTCCTCAACTTATTGGTTTCTCTTAATGCTTCAAAGCCTATTACTTTTACTTTTGTCCCTATCTTTAAGCCTTTTCATATTCTGTTGCCACAACCTGAAAAGTCCCAGCCCTCGTCACATGACTGGCTTCCTTCTTCTGGGTTACAAAGCGAATGCCAGCCCTCTAGCAAGGTCATTCCTTTAGCTCATCTAAAAGTTGTACTCTTCCTACCCTCCATCCACTTTTCTCCATCACTGCACCTTGTTAATGGCAGAGTATTTATAACAGTTTATAAGTCTGTATATAAGTATGTATAAGTCAGTTTATAAGTATGTGTATAGACACATACATGTCTATGTGTCTAATAACTTACATAGTATCTCTTATCTCAAAGTTGATTGTAAGTCCCACAAACTTTTGATACTACCTGAGGTGTGCAATTTGTTGAAGAAACTAACAAGCTCAAATACCTCTTTCCATCTCCAAACCACTTCATTCACATACATTTATGGGCAGTTGGCTAAATTCATGCCTTTAGAAACAGTTTTAAAACTAATAACCACATTCTGAATAAGGTAATGAAAGGTAATATAATTTATTAGGTAATATAAATACAATGATATGATGAAAGATAATATAATTTATTTCTCCAAAGTTTATTAAGTGCAATTCATAGATGCTTTACTTTATTCTTATAGTTAAGTGAGATGTACAAGTTTTAAAATACAATCTCTATCAACAAAAAGCCTGCAATTTTATCAGAGCAACCCCTATACTTTATAGGTACTAGACAGACAGATATTTAAGATAATTAAGTAAAGTGCTGAAATAGCAAGGAACTAGAAATCATTGTCAAAGGATTTAAAAGACCTGAGATAGGATATTAATTTGTTTAAACATAGGAAGAAAGAAAAGCCCCAAGGAAGACGATTTTAGATGGGAATGCAAGCACAAGGAATGACATAAAAGGAAAGAATAACGTGCATGTAGTAAAGAAAAAGAAAGAAGGGCAGTCAGGAATAGAGATTATCTGTGGGAAGTAGTTTATGTGGGTTTAGGTTGAGAATGTAACCTCATGGAGGGATATTAATGCTAGATGGAGTGGGTCAGTATGAGTTCTTAGCCAACAAGTTGTCACTGTTGATGTAAGAGAGATGATAAGATACAACTGAAGTTTTAGGAGAATCATCTAGCAGGACCTAATGGGGGACAAAACGTTCTCTGTACCAAGACAAAGGAGATTACTGAAGCAATGCATAAAAGATGGTAATGAAGATGGAAAAAAGTAGGAAAAACATTGACGGTAATTAGTAATTCCTTTCATCTGAAAACAGGAGATTTTATCCTGGTGGAATAAAAGACCGAGAAATTTTAAGATACTTACAAATTGAAGTTGTAATTTTTCTTATCATAAGAACACTTAAATAATAAGACACAATTTTAAGGGAAAGTTGGTTCAGTTTGAATAACCAAATGGCACACTAACTTAACTTCTGACAAGCATTCCTCACACATCCACTACTGAAGTTTTTATCAGCTAGAATGAACATCTCATCAACAGACGTTCAAAATAAAATAAATGAACCAGCAGTTTGGATTCAATTTTCCTTAACCCAGAATGCTTCAGCTTTTCTTTTGGACAAAATTGACTTAAAAACTTTGGCCCTGTGAATAATAGAAGCTTTCTTCACTTGACATTATTCTCAGATGTCACTTCATACCTCTTTAATTTACAGCAAATTCGAAAAGTCTTTGAGAAGCTAAGCACATAGGTCTTTTTAATGAAGACAAGCCAGAAGGGAACGCAGTGCTCTTTTGAGAAATTAGAGCAGGACTCTTTGAACCTTTTTTCCCCTTCATCTTGCCTGGTTTTATAAGTTTTGCTTCTATTTCAATCTTTTAGTGTGTAAAAATTATTTGCATAAAGTCATCTTCAAGAAAAATTGCTCTTGGGTCTTAGAAAAAGTCTGCTACATCATCTCAAAGCATCTTAAAAGTCACAGAAAAAAACCAGAAGCCCCAAAAATGATATTGACTCCGTTCAGCAAAATCTCTTTTATCATCTATGCATTATAGACATTTAGAGGTCTTCTTTTCACAATAGATCACAATGTCAGCAAAGCACACTGGTGCTTATTCCTTTCAAAAATACTGTACTACCATTTTTTAGTAAAATGTATTGGCTTTCCTGCCTGTCTTAAAGGTAATTCCAGTCTTCTGAAGCACATTTGAAAAATACAGAAAAACATAAACAAGAAGAAAATTATTTGTGATCTCATCACCTAACTTTACCACTTTGTCTGACTCTATCTAAACTGGAATCACACTGCACATTCTACTGTATAACTTGATTTTTTCACTTGATAATACATAGTAAACCCTTGTCATGCTTTTAAATATACCTCTCAAACACTTTTAATGGCTGTCTACCACTAGTGGAATCATATTTATTTTACTAGCCAGCTATTGTAGCAGCTTTTTTACTTTTTAATTATAAATAATATTACAATTAATATCTTAGTGTAAAAACATTGTATATTTCTCTTTCTTTAAGGTGAATTTTTAGGATTGAAATTGCAGGGCCAAAGGTATTTATATTTTATGCACTTTTAGTACATTTTGCCCAACTGCCTTTCTACTAATCATAAAAACGTATTTTCAGATATCTTATCTATGGCCACTCATTTGTGACTACTGATGCTTCAAATTGTGATGCTGGAGAAGACTCTTGAGAGTCCCTTGAACAGAAAGGAGATCAAACCAGTAAATCCTAAAGGAAATAAACCCTGAATACTCATTGGAAGAACTGATGCTGAAGTTCCAATACTTTGGCCACCTGATACGAATAGCCAACTCATTGGAAAAGGCTCTGATGCTAGGAAAGATTGAAGGCGGAGGAAGAGGGTGACAGAGGATGGAATGGTTTGATAGAATTGCCAACTCAATGGATGTGAACTTGGGCAAACACCAGGAGATAGTGAGGGGCAGGGAGGCCTGGTGTGCGGCAGTCCATGGGGCTGCAAAGACTCAGGCACAACGTAGCAAATGAACAGCAGCAACAGCAACACAGGGCATTTAAGCTTTCATTTCCTTTGCCATTTTGTCCTTTGAGTTGGTCATCAGTACAAATTATCTTCTGTTGGGGTCATATACACATCCTGGGATATGAAAGCAGCAGCTAGGTTCAGCTTCCTGCTTGCCTCTGTTGAGGAGAATCAGTGGGATCATGATACAATATGATATTGTAAAGGTAGTCAAGGGCAAGATTATCAAGGGACGATGGGTTATAAGAATTGGGCAGTCACTGTAGAATGTTGAGTGTGTGGGTGTACATGTGTGCACACACATGTGTATGTTTATTTAAGGTCCCTTATATTTAGATGTGTAGGACTGGGCATATATGTTACCAACAAGTATGTACCAGTATGCATCAGTCAGTTTGCAAAAGTGCAACCATACATGTTGTTGAAATAATGACACAATTTCCTTTTATAAGTAGTTGTTATCATGTGCCCAGCTGTCTTCCTGCCATTTGAGTGGGTAGTCCTGACTTTATGCTAGAATCAAGTAATAGAAAAACTGTACCTGCTATCACAGTGGGCTCCAGAATGCTATTCCAGCACTGCGGCCAGCATCTATTCTTATAAGTTGAAATCGTGGATATTTTTTTAGATAACTCCTTCCCAAGGGGATAATTATTAAGAGAGTTTTCATAGCTGTTAAGGAAAGAAGTAATAGCAACTTGCCCCACCGTGGTTAGGGTAAGGGTAGTAAAGAGAACGCGAAATAGAAAAAGTTGATTTAGGAATTAAAATCAGAGATGCATCCGATGTGGAGGTTTAAGGCGGTTACTTTGAAATGGTGGCCAGAGAAGGCCTCTTTCCATTGCTGACATGTAAGCTGAGCTCTGAATGAGAAAGCAGCATGGAGAAGAATATTTTTGGCAAAGGAAGAATAGTTAGAAAGGCTAAAACGTGGACATGAAGCTGGAGGGAAGGGGGCTGGGCACAAACTTTAAAAAAATGACATAGCCCTAGGACAGAACATAAACTGATTAGGACCAAATAAGTCCAAGTTGGCAGATGACTTCCACTAGACCTTGAGCCTCAATAAACGTTCATCATAACATATCAGCAAGATAAATGACAAGCCCATCAGTGCCGTGACAGTCCTGAGGTGAATGATCAAAGGCCAGAAAGTGAGTGGTGGTCCAGTTCCTGGAAATCCCCACCCCTTCTCCTAAATAGTGGAACAATCCACCCACTCATTAGCCTACAAAATTAACCAGCCCATAAAAACTAACAGGCCATATTTCAAGGCCTCTCTCTTCTTCTGAAATGGCCCATACTCCCTCTATAGAGTGTTTCCTTCCAAATAAATCCACTTCTTACCTATCACTTTGTGTCTCACTAAATTCTTTCTGCAATGAGACATCAAGAACCTGAGCCTCATTAAGTCCTGAAACCAGATGCATGATCTCAGTCGGAAGACTGTGGGTTTTGACTGAGTTTGAGTCCCAGGATGTGTGCATGCATGCTCAGCCACTCAGTTGTGTCTGACACATTGTGACCCCATGGATTGTAGTTGCCCAGGCTCCTCTGTCCATGGAATTTTCCAGGCAAGAACACTGGAGTGGGTTTCCATTTCCTTCTCCAGGGGATCTTCCTGCCCAGGGATCAAATCCATGTCTCCTGCACCGGCAAGCGGACTCTTTACCACTGTGCCTCCTGGGAAGCCCTCCATGTGGGTTCAAGTCCCAATCTGAGTTGCACGGTTTCAGAAAGAGATTGACACATTTGCAGACATCAAAGGAGAATAAAACCACAGCATTCCAGAAGGTGGAGTGGAAGCGATGGGAGAGTGGAAGCGATGGGAGAGTGGAAGCGATGGGAGAGTGGAAGCGATGGGAGAGTGGAAGCGATGGGAGAGTGGAAGCGATGGGAGAGTGGAAGAGGAAAAGTTTAGCATGGTAGGAGGTAAGTACATTCTGGTGTTGGCAAGAATGATCTTCCTCAGATAGGGAGGGAAGACACTTCTGCATTGCAGAAGGTTGGTCCAGCTGCATGTAGGTCACTAGATTTGATGTCAGACATTGAACAAACACTAACCTGATTTTAGACAATTTTCCTGTAGTCATGTACAGGTGTGAGAGTCAGATCATAAAGACGGCTGAGCCCTGAAGAACTGAAGCTTTCCAACTTTGGTGCTGAAGACTCTTGAGAGTCCCTTGGAGAGCAAGGAGATCAAACCAGTGAAACCTAAAGGAAATCAACCCTGAATATTCATTGAAAGGAACGATCCTGATGCTGAAGCTCCAAATACTTTGGCCACCTGATGAGAAGAGCTGACTCAGTGGAAAAGACCCTGATGCTGGGAAAGATTGAAGGCAGAAAGAGAAGGGCGTGGCAGACGATGAGGTGGTAGGATGGCATAACTGACTCAATGGACATGAGTTTGAGCAAACTTCTGGAGTTTGAGCGAAAGACAGGGAGCCTGGCATGCTACAGTCCATGGGGTCACAAAGAGGTGGATATGATTGATTGACTGAAACACAAACCTGATTTTATTTTTAATAATATTACTAGAATTATGAATTATCAGTTTTCCAGATACATAGCTTATCTTACTATTTAAA
Source organism: Oreotragus oreotragus (assembly GCA_006410675.1). Taxonomy (NCBI): domain Eukaryota; kingdom Metazoa; phylum Chordata; class Mammalia; order Artiodactyla; family Bovidae; genus Oreotragus; species Oreotragus oreotragus. The sequence goes on along the minus strand of SJYX01004125.1, from coordinate 392,215 downwards.
ACAATGTTTCTCAAAATATCCACATAAGCAAGACATAGAAGTATAGTCTGATTACTATAAAGATATTATCTTAGTCATATATAGAGTCAACTATAAAGTGTATGTGCTGTGCTGTGCTAAGTTGCTTCAGTCGTACCTGATTCTTTGCCATCCTACAAAATTCCTCTGTCCGTGGGATTATCCAGGCAAGAATACTGGAGTGGATCACCACGTGCTCCACCAGGGCATCTTCCCAACCCAGGGATTGAACTCATGACTCTTAATATCTCCTGCATTGGCAGGCAGGTTTTTACCACTAGAGCACCTGGAAAGCCCAGGATCATGTATATACATAATGTGTGATTATAAATGGATCAGCCACTGTGCATTTGTTCATTCAGTAAATAAATACGTACTGAATGCCTACTGTGTACAAGGTATTATGCTGGGCCCTTGTATTATAATAATAAAGAAAAAAGTCAGGCACAACTTTCTGGGAAAAACTTCACAGCTCTCTTTCCTTGGGTTCCTTCTGACAACAGAGACTGCTTCCTTGTTAATTTACTTTATGAAAAGATCCTAGGGAACTAGAATGGGATAACAAGAGGAGAGAAACAGGAAGGAAAGAAAGGCAATTTGAGGATGCAGCGCTGAGCTAATTACCACTGTGGGCCCTTGGAGGAGTGAGCTGAAGCACATCAGAACTGTCTGCACTGGATTTGGAAGTGAAGTGGGGAATGTGAGTCATTGGCTCCCATCTCCCACTGATCATAGGTTCCCCGGAGGAGTGCTGACTCCCCTGCACCTCCAAAGAGGTATAGAGTGTGGTTAACTGGGCACCTTCAGTTCCCCATGTTGAGCAAACAGATAGCCCAGGATTTCTTACATGGCCTGTGGTACCCAATAAAACTAGCTGCTAAATGATTATTTCTAAATATAAAATGGAATGTCTGTTATGAAACTAAATTATGATGAGCAGACTGCGTGGTATAAACCCTTCACAGGATGCCATAACCTCTATCGTATTTTTCTGAAACTAGACCATTCCTACATAGAGGGGGAAAGAATCAATAAATATCCTTGGGCTTCCCACATGGCTCAGTGGTAAAGAATATGCCTGCAATACAGGAGATGCAGCAGGAGCCTCAAGTTTGCATCCCTGGGTTGGAAAGATCCCCTGGAGAAGGAAATGGCAACTCATTCCAGTATTCTTGTCTGAAGAATTCCATGGAGAGGAGGACAGTTCATGGGGTTGAAAAAGAGTCAGATACAACTGAGTGACTAAGCAAAAACACAATAGGAGTCTACACATGTTATTAGAAACACAGAAAACAACAGCAGAAGGAATAAACGAAACATTCGAACGTGGAAAGTAAAGGATGTGCAGCACAAGGTGATTTATTGGGGGCACCTGCCTGCAGCTGGTGTAAACAGGAATAGCTGTGGGGNAACGCAGACATGGACACCTGAAAGGACTCACCGTCAGATCTACTCCTGCAAGAGCAGAGGGCAGATTCTGAGCACTGCTGCAAGATGAAGACATTTTTTAAAATTGAGTTGAGAGTGAGGTTTAGCAGAGAATCCAGGAAGCTTGGTTCTGAAAGGGGTCTTGGTGGGACTGCACCTCTGCACGGCTCTGACCTCCGTGCCCCAGCTGCTTTCTGGGAGGGGAGCTCTCTGTCATCCCCTCTGTCCCCCTGAGAATGGTCAGGAGTGAGACGGATCTTCGTTGAAACCTTCTTGCTGGGACTGCCCTTTGCGGCCCACTGATTAGGAATCTCTGCTTCCAGTACAGGTCTATCCCTGGTCAGGGAGCTAAGGTCCCACCAGCCAGGCAATACAGCAAAAAGAAAAAACAAAACAACCTTTCCTATTCTGACCCAGCTGGCCGGAATCCCTTCGGAGGACAGCTGGATGCGCCCCTGACTGGAATATTAGCTCTCAGACCCGTTCCCCACCTTCCTCTGCTTTGCTCCATCCGGCGGAGGATGGCTTCCAGCCCCCTCGTTTCTCCTCAGGTTTGCTCAGCAGGAGACGTTGGCAGAAGGCCGACCTGAGCTTCGAGACTCGATTCCCATCCGGGTCTCCTCTCTCAGCTCAGCTCTCGTTGAAACCATTGTCAATACCTTCCCCGGAGGGCTCAGCTCAGCTCCGCCGCTCAGTTGCGACCCCATGAGCCGCAGCACGCCAGGCCTCCCTGTCCGTCACCAACTCCCAGAGCTTGCTCAAACTCATGTCCAACGAGTCGGTGATGCCATCCAGCCATCTCATCTTCTTTCGTCCCCTTCTCCTCCTGCCTTCCATCTTTCCCAACATCAGGGTCTTTTCAAATGAGTCAGCTCATCACCACCCAATCAACACAGCCTGGAGAAGCAAACACGGTCAGCTTGCCCAGCCCCACCCGTGGCACCAGAGAAAGAGGCCAGCTTGCAGCCTGAACAGGGAGCTCGGGATATTTCTGAAGAGGTGAAGGGACCACCGGAAGACATCCTACACGTGGGCAGGCCTGCGGCGTCCGGGGCGGGTACAGTAGGCATCACCAACACCGAGGGCCCGCCGGAGAGTGCGGAGTCCACCATGAGGACGGAGCCCACGGCAGGGACCAAAACACCCCCGCTGTGGTTCTAAAAGCACCCCAAAGGCCCAGCTGGTAGAGTCTGACAACGTCAACTTTCCCTGAGTCCTTTCAGCCCAGCTTTCCTGCTGTTAATCTCTGAGAGCCTGTCTGTACCCTCAAATCTTTCATTACCGGTGTAACCCACCCCCTATGTTAAATTCCCTCTATTTCAATTGCCCAAAGAGATTGTTATTCTCTTGATCTGATATCAGGGATTGATACTCTTTTGGGGCAGAGACCTGGTCCATATGGGCAATCATGTACCATCCAGTAGAGCCTGAGCGGAAAGATCTTTGATGAAAACTAAAGCATGCAAGGTGGCCACAAGCTATTCCCTGGACCAGGAGCTCCCTGGGCATAAGGACCTTGTCTTGTTCATCCCTGACTCCCCAGGATCTACTGCTGGGCTCACATGCGGTTGGTACACGAAGAAAATCACTTAAGTATTTTTAAATGAAGGGTAAGGGAATTTTTATTTAAATCCTTTTAAATGCAGGAAGAATTAACATGTTCATTTTATGCTGTGCAAAAGGAAGATTAGAGGCTTTCGTGTAATGTTTGTAAGCCACAGGGATCCCTGGTCACACTGTTTTATTGACCAATAATTGGCCCATCCTTTCAGAGATGCAATGAGCCTAAAGGAACTTAATTTTCCAATTAAAAATTTAAAAGTCAATTTGATTTGCCTTCAAAAAAGCACAAAATTGTTTTGGTAGAATTCCTTTCTGAAACCCAAATTTAGCTAGTCAAATTCTACCCAGGCAAAGCACACTAACTCCAGGGAGGTGAATTATCACATCATAAAACTCCTATTTTGTAGTGGGACTCCAGCTGTTTGAGGTGTTAAATACCTATGTCGCCTTCAAAGAAAACTAGTTGTGACATTTACTTCTTAGAAGAAAGGCAAAAGCTAGCAGAGGCAGGGCTGGCAGAACTGGGACAGCGTGGAGATTGTCCTGGTTACCTGCTCCCCTTTCTAACTCCATCCTGACTCTCTGCTCAGCCCTCCCCCCGCCCCGCTCCCCTCCCTCAGCAGAGCAGGCACTTCGTTTTCACTCAGCTACAAATGACTGATGATAGCTTAGAAATCTGTCCCTCTCTAGTCCAGAACAGGTATATTCTCACAGTCACCAATTACATCAGTGCTTCTCAAATTGTAGCAAACGTTGGGATCACCCAGAAGAATTACAAGCACAGATTTCTAGGTACCACTTGAGATTCTCATTAGGTAGCTCTGGATGAGGCCCTGCCATCTTTAACAAGTTCCCAAGTGATGCTGAAGCTGCCGTGTAAGGACCACCCTCTGAGAACCACTGCATTAGTCATAGGTACCCACTTGACTGCCTGAAGCTGCTTCAGATCCTTCTGAATATGAGGTCTGCCTGATTCTACATTTCCCAAGCAGGGTTGAGCATCATAGTTTGACAAACAAACAGATAAGCAAACATTTTTTAAATATAATTTCTCCTGAATTTACACCCCTGATTCTAGTTGATTAGGGTTATGGTGGCAGTTAGAAATCCATGTATTTTTTAAAGCTCTCAGTTGTTCCTGAGTTTCATACTTTGGGGAACCCCTATCTTGGGCAATCAGTGTTACAGCGGAAAAGAATTCTCTTAGTTCAATCCCAGCCCCACCTCTTATAACCAAGGGAAATTCACTGGGTAAATTACTGAAACTCTATCAGCCTCGACATGTGAATCCGTAAAATGAACTCTTCAGCAGTCTCAGAGCCGCCTCTTGTCAGTCTCTGCCTTGCCTTGCTTGGCAAGGAGCCCCAGTCTCAGGATTCTGGAAGGGAAAAAGAAGAAAAAATAATGCACATGGCAATGGTACATTTGTAATCTGGGGCCTCCAACCAAAACTCCAGGAGTGGGAGAGGAGGAAACACACCTCTTAAACTTCTTTAGTTTCGAAAACACACAGCCAGCAAAAGAAGAATAGCCTCCCTGCAGAGCAGCCGCTGTCTGGGTCACCAGCAAGCCTCAGCCTTACACATCCTTTAACTGGAGTGCGGGTTATGTTTGTTGATCGCCTTGAACCACAGGCTTTACTCAAGTAATCGTCCCCCCAACTCCCAGCTGTTTAATTGAGGAAAAATCAATCATCCAAAAATGTCCGAAAACTGGACTTTAATTCATCCTTCTAAACTCATCAAACGGATTAACAGACTTGCCACAAGAAGATGACACATGACTTAGCAGTTCACTTCATTTGCTCAGTGAGCAGTGTCCAGAGTGTGCAGTACAAGGGCTCTGTAGACGAGCAAGACCAGCCCACAGAGCTCCGTGGCTGTTCCAGCAAAGCCCTCGAGGGAAAAAACTGTAGGGCTTCCCTCTGGCTCGGTGGTAAAGAATCCGCCTGCCAATGCAGGAGACCCAAGTTCGATTCCTGGCCCAGGGAGAGCCCACATCCTGAAGAGCCACTAAGCCCGTGAGCCTCGACTACTGAGCCTCCTGCCCTGGGGCCCGCGCTCCGCAACGAGAGAGGCCACCGCGGCCAGAAGCCCGAGCATCACAACCGGAGAAAAGCCTGAGCGGCAACGAAGACCCTCAGAGCCAAAAATGAATTATCTGTTACAAAATAAAAATCGCAGGTTCCTGAGCAGAAGCCTGCAGCGGAGTCCTAAGGACTGTGCTCGGGACATGTCCTCTATAATAGCCATGAATTATATACGTGATGCTGTGTGTGTTTCAAAAAACTGGCAGCTTTCTGAAGGCATGATTGAACGACTCATGCCCGGATGGAGAGACCAGTTAAAACAGTGCTTTCTGAGCTTCGGGAGGCATAAGAATCACCTAGAAAGCTTGATCGAGACCACTTTGCTGAGTCACACTCCAGGTTCAGGAGGTCTAAGGGAAGGCCTTGAGAACGTGCTTTTCTACGTAGTTCCCCAATGCTTTACAAGACAAGGACTTCTTCCTGGGGGTTGGAGAGGGTGAGCTGGATGTTTTGAGGAGGTTTGTAATACGATCATGACGGGTGTGAGAAATGGAATATTGCCTGCCATATCAGTAGACAAAGGATGTCACGGTCATCAGCGATTACAGGCACCACTGAAGCTGAGCTGGTGAGCCCCGAGGGACCCCAGGACGTGAAAACACAGGATGCTGGCCCCAGATAGCTTAGGCGCACATCAAAGGAATGATTTCTGGGAGCCCAGACTCTAGCACCGGGGAAGGCAATGGCACCCCACCCCAGTACTCTTGCCTGGAAAATCCAATGGACGGAGGAGCCTGGTGGGCTGCAGTCCATGGGGTCGCTAACAGTCGGACAGACTGAGCGACTTCACTTTCACTTTTCTCTTTCATGCATTGGAGAAGGAGATGGCAACCCACTCCAGTATTCTTGCCTGGAGAATCCCAGGGATGGGGGAGCCTGGTGGGCTGCTGTCCATGGGGTCACACAGAGTCAGACACGACTGAAGTGACTTAGCAGCAGCAGCAGCAGCAGACTCTAGCACCTTGCCATACAGAGACGCCTCCTCCTGGGCTTGAAGTCCTAAAAATGCCCGCCCAGTAAAACACAGCTCTCAACTTCTAGGTTGTGAGTATTTTTTAAGTCAAATAGGTGAGAGGGTGATGGGAGCCCAGAAGGCAGGGTGGCCTGATGGAAAACTTGATCACTCATCACACAAGCAATCAATTGAGCAAACACCACAGCACTAGATTCCAGGGTTAGAGGCAGCGAGTGTCACAGGGAAATGCGGCGGGACACCCTCAGACCCGCGTTCCTGTCTCAGCTCTGCCACCGACTGACTGGGCGAGGATAAGCGGGTTACCCAAGCCCTCAGACAATTTCTTCATCAACATATAAGTGAGCAAACCAAAGTCAGATCCACCCCCCCACCAAGTCTTTGTAAGATGAAAGAAGATGGTTCACGTCAAGCAAGTAGGTACGGTGGGCACCACAGAGTCAGGCCGTAAATAGCAGCTTGACCGCACCCGGCCTAAAGGTGAAGGCCGACACTTACAAGCTGTACACAAGGACGTTTATAATATAGGCTATATGTATGGTTAAAAAAATGAAGTTCAGGGACTTCCCAGGCGGTCCAGTGGCTAAGACTCCATGCTCCCAATGAAGGCGGCTCAGTTTCCATCCCTGGTCGTCAGGGAGCTAGAGTCCCACATGCTGTAATTAAGAGTCTGCAAGATGCAACTAAAGATCCTACTATGTAATTAAAGATGGATTAATATTTTAAAATAAAAATAAAGTTCAGCGGGAGAACAGACTATTAATAGCAACCGTGTCACAAGGACGCTTTCAGGGTTAAATGTTGTCACGCGTCTGGAGCCCCCAGCACACACACATTATGTGATTTGTTGTTGTTTGGTATTTGTAGTTGTGTTCACGCCTTTGCAGCCCGGCAGACTGTCGCCCGCCAGGCTCCTCTGTCCATGGGGTTCTCTAGGCAAGACATACTGGAGCGGGTGGACATTTCCTTCTCCAGGAAATGATCTCCAGGGATCTTCCCAACCCAGGGGTCAATCCTGCGTCTCCTGCGTTGACAGGCAGATTCTTTACCACTGTGCCCCCTAGGAATCCCATACTATGTAACGGGCACTCAGGAAATGTTCACGTCTTCCTCCCGCCCCTCAATTCCAACTGAGAAGTTTTCTGGGAAAGCCTCATGAAGTCGATGTGGTCTGAGCAAAGTTTAAATTCTCCCAAGCTGGGTGTTGCTTTTGTGCTTTCCTTAGCATCTGAAAGAGATAAACACCCTGTCAGATGGCCGGGGCACCCAGATAACATTTCCAGATGCTTCCAGACCCAGATCAGTCCATCCTTACAGACCCCAAAGCACTGGTTTTCCCCTGCTAATAATCCACCTTCCCACCAAATGGCTCACGTCGCCATGGGGTGAAAGGTGAGGGAAAACCCACTCAAGTGTAACACTTAGGATCATACCCTTAAAAATGGTTTTTAGAATTCCATCAGCGAGATCATGAAAGCAGCTTTGGTCAAATGCAATGTGCAGGGAAAGGCCTTTTGGAACTTTTTATCTTATCGTGATGCTTTTGATCTGCCAGACACACGATATCATTAAAAGCATATTATTTAGCTTAACCTTCAAACACTCACCCCTTTGCCTGGCAGCCTGGGGCTTGGGGCCGTGGACGGCGATTCTGTGGACTGCCTTTATGTCACAGCATCGTGTTACCAAGTCCTGCAGCTCAGTGCTGCGGAGGTCTGCTGGGGCGGGGCGGCTTCTGGCTCAGACATTTCGAGAGCTCTGCAAGGTGAGCTGGGTAGGCATCTGCCAATGAAATGACTCCTAATTACTCAGGAACGCTCCGCCGGGGCTGGCTGACACACCGGGCAGTCCATCTTCGTGGAAAGACCAGACACCTGGTTTTCAGATCAGATGACTTGCCTGAGTCCGGTGAAATTAATTGCTTTTTTCCCTCAGTCCTCACACAGTCTTTGGAGAAAACGTGCAACCTAAATTCTGAGACCAGCCATTGATTTGTGGCTTAGTTTTCCTTACCAGACAGAAGGAGATGAGGGCCTTAACAGCGAGGGAGCTATTGATAACGTGAATGCAATGTGTCTATGCAATCACTCCCAGGATTATAATTATATCTGATGGAGCTTCTTGTTCATGATTCCTTAGGTACCCTCAGGGGGTGGGTAGAAAATAGGACAAAACCTGCTCCACTCTGATCGAGAAACATTTTAATGGATAGCCAACAAGGACTCATGGTAGAGCACAGGTGTCTCTGCTCAATGTTATGAGGCAGCCTGCCTGGGAGGGGAGTTTGGGAAGAATGGATCCATGTGTGTATGGCTGAGTCCCTGCACTGTTCACCTGAAACTCTCACAGCATCGTTTGTTAGCTGGCTATGCGTGTGTGCATGCTAAGTCGCTTCAGTCGTGTTCAACTCTGACCCCATAGACTGTAGCCCAACAGGCTCCTCTGTCCCTGGGATTCTCCAGGCAAGAATGCTGGAGTGGGTTGCCATGCCCTCCTCCAGGGGATCTTCCCAACCCAAGAATAGCGGAGTGGGTAGCCTATCCCTTCTCCAGGGAATCTTCCTGACCCAAGGATACAACCCAGTCTCCCACACTGCAGGTGGATTCTTTACCAGCTGAGCTAACAGGGAAGCCAAAAAAAAAAAAAAAAAAAATACTCATTATTAAAAAAGAGAAACACCCAAGGTCAGTCCTCTTCCCTGAGCCCAGGTACAGTCCTGGAGGGAACCCAGCACTCTGCCAAGCTTTCTATAAGAGCAAAGGCTCCTTGTAGCTTTTCATCTGGATGATTTTCTTTCTTTTCCCTTCATTCTCAACCTTTACTTTCCTTCCCTCCCAACTTCCCTCTGCATCCCAGTGTGAAATGCCCATCTTGGAGGAATAGTGATCTATCTGGTCTTTTTTGCAAGAACCACTGGCAACATTTCCAACTCCTGGGTTTTCATAAACTGATGGGTGAACTGCTGATGTGTCTAAGAAGCAGTATGGAGGAAGATGCAAGACTCCTAGGCTACCTCCAGGTCACTCCCTCTGAAAACTTCTGTTTGTTCAGCCGCTCAGTCGTGTCCAGCTCTTTTTGACCCCATGGACTGCAACACGCTGGGCTGCCCTGTCCTTCACCATCTTCCAGAGTTTGCTTAAACTCATGTCCATTGAATCGATGATGCCGTCCAATGATCTCATCCTCTGTCACCCCCTTCTCCTCCTGCCTTCAATCTTTCCCACCATCAGGGTCTTTTCTAGTGAGTCAGCTCTTCCCATCAGGTGGCCAGAGTACTGAAGCTTCAGCTTCAGCATCAGTCCTTCCAATGAATTTTCGTGGTTGATTTCCTTTAGGATGGACCGGTTTATGTGATAGTCAGGGAATAAGGGCTCTAAGGTCAAAGCCCAGCCCCAGTAGCACCATTGCTCACAGCACCAGAAATCTCTGGAAAAAACTTCACAGAAAATTAAGTACAATTAGCAGAACAAATATCAACACTGGCACAGCCCAGTAAAGAGGTAATCACTTGGCCTCATTCTCCGCACCCATTAATAAAGAGGTAATCACTCGGCCTTCATTCTCCGCACCCATTAAGACCTGAGCCATTTCTCAAATCAGTGATCTTTTTAAGTGATCATTATCACGAATGCCTCCCTAAATTAGGGAACCCTCACGAAAGGGTACCATAATGATATTAAACTTCAGCCTTTGCCAAGAAGTGGAGGTAATAAAGCTTCCCAAAAAGTGACAGCTCATATTTTTGATTCAAACCATAAAAATAGCGCAGTACTTTCTAACGCTTTGATAAGCTAGACTTTTTAAAATGTTCCTTTAAGAAGCATTTCGTAGGATGACAGACATTTAGAGCTGGAAGGGACCTCTGAAAGCGTATAGTTCTACTCTCTCTTGTTTAACAAATAAGGAGACGGAGGCCAACTATGTCAAACAAGTTGCAAAATGTCTTACAGCTAGTTAGTCACAAAACTCGCTTAACACATGTGAATGTACTCAGAAATAAATCTCACTGAGACAGAAGGGTAAAGGCAGGTGCAGCTCTCTGCTTCTGCCCCCTCGAGAATGTCCCAGAGAGAACCGCTCAGTCCATGGAAATGACCAGGACTAGGACAGAGACCGACATTCAGAAAACTCAGATGACCCTGGGAGTTGGTGATCAACATTCAGAAGACTCTGGGAGTTGGTGATGGACAGGGAGGCTGGCGTGCTGCAGTTCATGGGGTCGCAAAGAGTCGGACACGACTGAGCGACGGAACTGAACTGAACTGNCGCTCAGTCCATGGAAATGACCAGGACTAGGACAGAGACCGACATTCAGAAAACTCAGATGACCCTGGGAGTTGGTGATCAACATTCAGAAGACTCTGGGAGTTGGTGATGGACAGGGAGGCTGGCGTGCTGCAGTTCATGGGGTCGCAAAGAGTCGGACACGACTGAGCGACGGAACTGAACTGAACTGAGGACAGAGAAACCAGAAAATGGCTTCTCTGATCCAAAATGACTTTGGACAACGGCTTCCACATAGCTGATTGAGGGGTAATACCTGCTTCCAAAGATTGCACCAAAAACTGTGGGCGCCCCTCACTAGCAACGTTTAATCATCCTGCTTTGTTCAAAAAAAGATGGCATGAAGGACTTACTATAATAATGAATTATGCCCTTGATGTGACATTTCACTAATGCCATTATGTGAGAAATGGAGATAGATTAACAAGATATTGTCTCTGACTGAAGAAGATGAAGCGACCTCAGAACAAAGAATATCAAAGTCTCAAAACCAGAAACAAATCTTATTTTCTATTTTACATTCCTATGCAAAAGAGACTCATTATTCACAATTAATATTTTTCGGCAGTCAGGCTAATGAACTTTATCCTCTACCTAACAGTGTCTTTTTGCTTCATTTTCTACTTAAATAGAATGTAAATGTATGCAGTAACTTCTGGGATTATAACCTATTTAAAAGCCTCCATAACCTCAAAGATCCTAAGGGGTAGGACAGGTTAAATAAAAGTGTTCACTGTTTTTAACCAAAGGCCTCTGAAAAGCTGGAGCCAAATATTACATTATATATATATATATATAGAAAGCATATGGTTATATATATACAAAGCATATATATATATGCTATATATAGCATATGGCTAAAGTACTGGAGCTTCAGCTTCAGCATCAGTCCTTCCAGTGAATATTCAGGACTGATTTCCTTTAGGATTGACTGGTTGGATCTCCTTGCAGTCCAAGAGACTCTCAAGAGTCTTCTCCAACACCACGGTTCAAAAGCATCAATTCTTCGGTGCTCAGCTTTCTTCGTGATCCAATTCTCATATCCATACATGACCACTGGAAAAACTATAGCCTTGACTAGACGGACCTTTGTCGGCAAAGTAATGTCTCTGCTTTTTAATATGCTGTCTAGGTTGGTCATAGCTTTTCTTCCAAGGAGCAAGCATCTTTTAATTTCATGGCTACAGTCACCATCTGCAGTGATTTGGGGGCCTAAAAAAATAGTCTTTCACTGTTTCCACTGTTTCCCCATCTATTTCCCATGAAGTGATGGGACCAGGTGCCATGATCTTTGTTTTTTGAATGTTGAATTTTAAGCCAACTTTTTGACTCTCCTCTTCCACTTTCATCAAGAGGCTCTTTAGTCCTCTTCACTGCATGTCTGAGTCCTTGGTAGTATCTGAATTTAACTAAATATCATTTCTTGGTGTGACTCAAACTGCAAATGTTCATGGACATGCTAGGAGAAGTACAACAGAGTGATTATGCACTTTAATTTTAGAAAATATCTCTGAATGTCAAACAAGATAATAGTTACTGCTAAGTACTCTTGATACGGAGAAAAAGATATTTGTTTGAGGAGGCAAGAATTGGTCATTAAGGAAACGTTGGTACGCTGTAAATTCAGTTAGAATAGGATGTGCGGCGTCTCCCATGCCAATCCATCCTCAAGCACCAGGTGGCGCACTTCTGCCTTCTTTTCACCATCCCAGGGCAGGGAAAAAACCACCTCTGGACGATGTTGGGTTTCGTTTTTCATGCTAAATCCTCACCAAAACCAATTTAGCATCATAAATGTATATGAATCTACAAGTGCTTTCTCAGCTTTAAGACTGTCATTACTATCAGTGCAAGTTGCTTTGCTTTGCTTTTTATTAAGCTTTGAGCCTACGAAAGACAAACGCATCAACCAACAGAAATACCAACAAATATAAGCCCATTGATTAATCTTTACGTGGAAACAGAAGCAACTGGAGAAACTGTTTTACCTTTCAGGATACTCAAACAAGGATGACTGGTATTTAATAGTCAACACTTGTGCTTCCGAGGTAAAGAATCCACCTGTGATGCAGGAGCTGCAGGAGATGCGAGCTCAATCCCTGACTTGAGAAGATCCCCTGGAGAAGAAAACAGCAACCCACGCCACTATTCTTGCCTGGGAAATCCCATGGACAGAGGAGCCTGGCAGGCTACAGTCCATGGGGTCGCAAAGAGTNCTCATTGGAAAAGACTCTGATGCTGGGAGGGATTGGGGGCAGGAGGAGAAGGGGATGACAGGGGATGAGATGGCTGGATGGCATCACTGACTCGATGGACGTGAGGTCTGAGTGAACTCTGGGAGTTGGTGATGGACAGGGAGGCCTGGCATGTTGCGATTCATGGGGTCGGACACAACTGAGCGACTAAACTGAACTGAGATCTCAACTTTTAAAAAATCTTCTATAAGGGATAGAAATGACTTTTAAAAGAGATTTCCATGTTTACCAAAAGTTCAAAATTCATTGTCTTTGCCTTCACTGTGACAGTATGTTATAGCTTCAGAGTGATTTAGAAGACCTCAGTTGAAGTTTTGGCTCATTACTTAGTTGCGTCATGTTGGTCAAAGTGTTCAGCTACTCTCAGCTACATTTCTTGTTTTGTAAAATGGAGATACAAAGGATAACAACCTTACTACTCTCCAGGGTTATTGTAAGATGGATTGGAAGTTGAAAATACTGAAATAATTACTAACTGATAAAATACTGTTCAGATACGAGTAGTTCAGTTCAGTTCAGTTGCTCAGTCATGTCCAATTCTTTGCGACCCCATGAATCACAGCATGCCAGGCCTCCCTGTCCATCACCAACTCCCAGAGTTCACTCAAACTCACATCCATCAAGTCCATGATGCCATCCAGCCATCTCATCCTCAGTCGTCCCCTTCTCCTCCTGCCCCCAATCCCTCCCAGCATCAGAGTCTTTTCCAATGAGTCAGCTCTTCGCATGAGGTGGCTAAAGTACTGGAGTTTCAGCTTTAGCATCATTCCTTCCAAAGAAATCCCAGGGTTGATCTCCTTCAGAATGAACTGGTTGGATCTCCTTGCAGTCCAAGGGACTCTCAAGAGTCTTCTCCAACACCACAGTTCAAAAGTATCAAGTCTTCGGCACTCAGCCTTCTTCACAGTCCAACTCTCACATCCATACATGACCACTGGAAAAGCCATAGCCTTGACTAGGCGGACCTTAGTCGGCAAAGTAATATCTCTGGTTTTGAATATGCTATCTAGGTTGGTCATAACTTTTCTTCCAAGGAGTAAGCGTCTTTTAATTTCATGGCTGCAGTCACCATCTGCAGTGATTTTGGAGCCCCCAAAAATACAGTCTGACACTGTTTCCACTGTTTCCCCATCTATTTCCCAGGAAGTGATGGAACTGGATGTCATGATCTTCGTTTTCTGAATGTTGAGCTTTAAGCCAACTTTTTCGCTCTGCTCTTTCACTTTCATCAAGAGGCTTTTTAGCTCCTCTTCACTTTCTGCCATAAGAGTGGTGTCATCTGCATATCTGAGGTTATTGATATTTCTCCTGGCAATCTTGATTCCTGCCTGTGTTTCTTCCAGTCCAGCGTTTCTCATGATGTACTCTGCATATAAGTTGAATAAGCAGGGTGACAATATACAGCCTTGACATACTCCTTTTCCTATTTGGAACCAGTCTGTTGTTCCATGTCCAGTTCTAACTGTTGCTTCCTAACCTGCATACAGGTTTCTCAAGAGGCAGGTCAGGTGCTCTGATATTCTCATCTCTTTCAGACTTTTCCACAGTTTATTGTGATCCACAGTCAAAGGCTTTGGCATAGTCAGTAAAGCAGAAATAGATGTTTTTCTGGAACTCTCTTGCTTTGTCCATGATCCAGTGGATGTTGGCAACTTGATCTCTGGTTCCTCTGCCTTTTCTAAAACCAGCTGGAACATCAGGGAGTTCAGGGCTCACGTATCGCTGAAGCCTGGCTTGGAGGATTTTGAGCGTTACGTTACTAGCGTGTGAGATGCGTGCAACTGTGCGGTAGTTTGAGCATGAAAAGCTATGTGCTGTGCTTAGTCACTCAGTCATGTCCGACTCTTTGGACCCCATGGACTGTAGTCCGCCAGGCTCCTCTGTCCATGGGATTCTCCAGGCAAGAATACTGAAGTGGGTTGCCACGCCCTCTTCCAGGGGCTCGTCCCAACCCAGGTCCCCCACACTGCAGGTGGATTCTTTTTCATCTGAGCCTCAGGGAAGCTACAGTGCTAGCTTTTGCCTCTTCCACATAATTTATTCTTCACTGCACCAATTTTGCAGTTACCGTGATAGAAACTAACAATAAATTATAACATAAACTGCTGCAAGTTGAACACTTTCTGCCATTTTCTTCCAAGAACAAGTACACTGTTGCCTTTTTCCCAAGAACAAAAGTTACTTCAGTCCTAGGTTCCCATGAAGAGTGTGTCAGTTGATATGCAGTTTGATGTAACTGTTTTCATCAATTTTTTACTCACAGTTTTATTGTTCCACTAGATTTTTACATTCAAATTTCATTTAAAGGATATTCAAACAGATAAAAACTTAGAAATAGCTGGAAATTTTTATATGGACTATAACAAGAGGGATTTTAAAATCTATATTAACTTAGGTCACAATTTAGAAATACAATGCATTGCATTAAAACAAATCACAACAAATGACTATGTAAAATGCAATGTCTTATCTTCAACTATTACAAATTTTATTTAATCTAAGTGAATAAAGTATCACACAAAGTTAAAGGCAATTAATATCTTATTAAATATCTTCCAAGTGTCAGGCACAGTGTTGGGTTACCCTGTCTTGGGTTAAATTCTGTGGAGATGCTTTACTGAGTTAATAAAAATTATTCTGAATGAACACATTATTAACTGGGTTTATGTGGAGGTCTCACAAAGCATACTTTTAAATAAGAATTTGAGTGCTAGTAGTTTATTTTGGAAATGACTCCAGGAAGTACTCTAAACAAGTATGGAAGTGAAACCAGGCAGGGAAGACAGGCATTAGAGAGTGCTTTATTGAGCAGTTTTCCTCTGTGGGCAGCGTAGGAAAAAGCCAATTTATAATCTTGTTGTAATGAGACTGTAGGAAACATGCCTTGGAGTTTTTCCTCTAAGAGCTAAGAGAAAGTACATCAAGGCTGTATATTGTCACCCTGCTTATTATACTTCTATGCAGAGTACATCATGAGAAAAAAAAAAAAGAGAGAGAGAGAACCCAAATATGGCAGAGATTTAAGCTTACATCCCTAAAAAAATTAATTTTAAGTTCACATCCACATTCACCTCCCTTGTGTCAACAGTTTTCCTGGCCTTTTAGCTAGATCAATTTATCAACTTGTTTATCATCAAAATGAACTTGGGAGTTCTAGCCTAAGGTTTTAGCTCCAAATCTCTCTAGATATTGGTCATTTTCTATGCCTGCATCCTATTTCTTAAGAACAGAAAGTTTTATGACCAAGCTTCTATCTTGTCTTACAGTCTGGGTCCCTGTTTCAAGTGCAGTTCTTCTGGAAATAAAGTAATGATTTGTTACAGAAGTTTTCCCTGGGGCTGAATTTCAGGTCCTAAACTGAGTAACTGGATCCTTGCTGTCATGTTTCCAATGTATCTTTCTGCAAACAGTTTGCTGGGTATCTACCAATGACCCTCTTGATAGTATTTTCAGTTCAGTTCAGTCACTCAGTTGTGTCCAACACATTGCTACCCCATGGACTGCAGCATGCCAACAACAAAATTAAACTGAGTGTCAAGTAAAAATACCAGCATATAATTGTCTCTCAAGGAATGTCCATATCTTCCCTGTCCTGATTTCTTTCTACTCTCATGCCATTTTAGGGCTTGCGTTTCTGATCTCCTTTCCTCTGATACTTTACCCTCTCTTAGCATCCATCAGTATCTCAGTTGTCACTTATGACCCTAGATCTTGCATCAAATTCTTTGTAGCTATTTCTGATATAACAACCTAGTCTTATCAGTCTTACTTTTCTTCACTCTTTCTCACATCCTGCCTTGTAACACAAGTTTTTTAGCACATCAGCAAATGTCATGAGGAAGTTTTTCAGTTAACTCATTGAATTGATAGCTTTGGGAAAGTTATCATTTGTTCCATTGTTGAAAGACTAAGATTAATACTGCTCTCCTAAAATGCACTTCAAGCCTAATTATACAGAAGTTATTCTTGTATGTCAAATTTTGGGTGGTTGTTTTGTCCATCCTGTGTTTTTCTCTAATTTTTTCACAGTGGGAGAAAAACAGTACCAAAATTAATTTCATTTAAATGAGGTGAGGCAGTAGGAATCGAAAACTGAGTAAGATTTGCATCAAAAAAAAAAAA
>SJYX01004125.1:327848-373192 GCA_006410675.1 Oreotragus oreotragus | reverse complement strand
GAAATTTTTGGTAGAATTCAGCTGTGAAGCCGTCTGGACCTGGGCTTTTGTTTGCTGGAAGATTTCTGATTACAGTTTCAATTTCCGTGCTTGTGATGGGTCTGTTAAGATTTTCTATTTCTTCCTGGTTCAGTTTTGGAAAGTTGTATTTTTCTAAGAATTTGTCCATTTCTTCCACGTTGTCCAATTTATTGGCATATAATTGCTGATAGTAGTCTCTTATGATTCTTTGTATTTCTGTGTTGTCTGTTGTGATCTCTCCATTTTCATTTCTGATTTTATTGATTTGATTTTTCTCCCTTTGTTTCTTGATGAGTCTGGCTAATGGTTTGTCAATTTTATTTATCTTTTCAAAAAACCAGCTTTTGGCTTTGTTGATTTTTGCTATGGTCTCTTTTGTTTCTTTTGCATTTATTTCTGCCCTAATTTTTAAGATTTCTTTCCTTCTACTAACTCTGGGGTTCTCCATTTCTTCCTTTTCTAGTTGCTTTAGGTGTAGAGTTAGGTTATTTATTTGACTTTTTTCTTGTTTCCTGAGGTATGCCTGTATTGCTATGAACTTTCCTCTTAGATATGAGATCAATCCATTTCTGTTTAAGAGGACTGAAACCTTAGAGCACCCATTTTAGATGTCTTGATATATATGTCCAATAAAATACATAATTTGATTGTAAGGAAAGGCTGAAAGTATTCTCTGGATTCACTGCAATAAGTTCATAGCCTCAGGAGGTTTTTTTTTTTTTTTCTGTAGAAATAAAATGAATTGATTTGAAGCTTGAATAAGATCCCACTGGGACGCAAGATGAGCAGAAATGAGAAAAGTACTGGGGGCAATAGATCAGAAGATACTCTTTTGAAAGCTGCAAGGGACAAAAGACAGCTAGAGGAGACATCTTAGCCAAGGAAGCACAGGGAAAGGGTGCATTTGCTTTCATATCACAAAGACTCCAAAACTCACGACAGTTCAGTTCAGTTCAGTCGCTCAGTCATGTCCGACTCTTTATGACCCCATGAATTGTAGCACGCCAGGCCTCCCTGTCCATCACCAATTCCCAGAGTTCACTCAAACTCATGACAATACTTGTCAATTCTAAGTGATAATAAGGTTCTACAGACGTGATTTACATGTGGCCACAGAATCATGTAATATGATGGTTTTCTGCTACAGACTACATCTGTACCATTCCGACAGTCTGGAATGAGGCCAGGGTATCAATACTTTCAAAACTCTCTACACAGAACTCTAAAGTGTTGCCATGTTTGGGAAATACTAACATAATAAAGGGGGCAACAGAGGATGAGGTGGTTGGATGGCATCACTGACTCAATGGACATAAATCTGAGCAAACTCTGGGAGATAGTGAAGGACAGGAAAGGCTGGCATGCTGTAGTTTATGGGGTCGCCAAGAGTCATATATGACTTAGTGAGTGAACAAAAACATAAGAAAACCCTAAGGTCTGAGAGAGGCTGAATAAATTTAAAACACACGGAAAGGAGAATTTTCCATTTGCTGCAATTACCACCATTCCATATTCTACCAGTAAGTGCACATTCTGTATTTGTCAATCCGTTGTAGACACACAGGGACACAACAGTGGAGATTTCATTTTAGGTTATTAAGTACAGTGTCACGAGACATGCCTTGCTATGCTGTCCTTGACAAAGAATATGTATATGATAGCTCTCTCTATCCAACTTATTTCAAGCAAGTAAACCTTGTGTACATGTGTGTGTACCTATATGTACATGTATGTAAATGTTTATGCTTTGGCAAGTTTGAGATCTGATTTGATATTTTATCTTGGGGAAATATACCTAAGATAATTCTGACCTGAATATACTCTGATTTTTTTTCTTCTACTTCATCAGAACCAATTCCAGCCATGAGACCAATACTCCACTGAGTTGCAGATTCCTATTATCCATCTACTCCTCCATATGCTGAAGGATGGTCAAATGGTCAAGGGCTTGAAAAGGGGTCCAGTGGAAAATCAGAGGCCTAACATAGATGTTTTACTTGTTCTTCTCTTTATTCCTTGTCCCTAGATCCTATATAGGCGATGGATCTTTTGGCACTGATGACAATCTAGTTAACTTTTACCCCGAGGGGATCCTGAATGTGCTCTAGTGGGATTATGAATGATGCTTTTTTCTCAAAATTTAGGTCAGATTCTATGTGTATCGGGGAAGATGGGAAGGGAAGACTGGGGAGACTGGTAAGAGTCACAGCAAAGATGACTGATTTTTGTTTTTTGATACTGTTGGTATTTCTTTTTTTTTTTGAAGCAATGCTTTGCATTTTCCTTATATCTTTCTTCAGTTTTTAGGTTAGAACACATATTATTGCTGGTGACTATGTTCTATCTGGTTGGCCATCTTCTTAATTACTCTGAGCTGCATTGATTACAACTTGCTTTAGGGATTATGGTATTATCATATTACATCTTTCCCTCATCTCTTCAGTTCCTCTGTAAGTAAGGACTATTCTCCTCTGGAAGTACCTCACTAGATTGTTACGTTTGCTCTGTAAGTTCAGTTATTAATGTTCTGGAACATTTCCTTTGCTATTTTTTTCCAAAGTATAAATTTATAGGTCACCACTATAGAAAATCTCAAATGTCACAAGAGGGAGCTTCCCATAAGATGATAATGTTCTTCTCTATTTCCCATCCTTGTTGATACCAATTGCATATTCAGGTTTCCTTAGACACCTGCTGTTCTGTGCAATCTACTCACTTAAAATTTTACTGATGGAGCTAAGATATACCACTGCGATAACATGTGAAAAATTATAGTAACTATGAAACTGGCTATTAGCTTTAACTTTGGATCTAACATGATAATTTCTATATTACTGTTCAGTAATCTTTTTCCTGAAATGGTATGGACCTAACAGAAGCAGAAGATATTGAGGAGGTGGCAACAATATACAGAAGAACTATACAAAAAAAGATCTTAATGACCCAGATAACCACGATGGTGTGATCATTCACATAGAGCCAGATATCCTGGAGTGTGAAGTCAAATTGGCCTTAGGAAGCATCACTATGAACAAATCTACTGGAGGTGATGGAAATCCACGAGCTATTTCAAATCCTAAAAGATAATGCTGTGAAAGTGCTGCACTCAACATGCCAGCAAATTTGGAAGACTCAGAAGTGGCCACAGGACTGGAAAAGATCAGCTTTTATTCCATTCCCAAAGAAAGGCAATACCAAAGAATGTTCAAACTACCACACAATTGCACTCCTCTCATACACTAGCGAAGTAAGGCTCAAAATTCTCCAAACTAGGCTTCAACAGTACACAATTTGAGAACTTCCAGATGTTCAAGATGGATTTAGAAAAAGCAGAGGAACCAGAGACCAATTTTCCAACATCCATTGGATGATAGAAAAAGCAAGAGAATTCCAGAAAAACATCTACTTCTGCTTCATCGACTATGCTAAATCCTTTGACAGTGTGTATCAAAACAAACTGTAGAAAATTCTTCATGAGATAGGAATGCCAGACCACCTTATCTGCCTTCTGAGAAATCTGTATGCAGGTCAAGAAGAAACAGAACCAGACATGGAAAGGAGTACATCAAGGCTGTATATTGTCACCCTGCTTATTTAACTTATATGCAGAGTGTATCATGCAAAATGCTGGGCTGGATAAAGCACAAGCTGGAATCAAGATTGCCAGGAGAAATATCAATAACCTCAGATATGCAGATGACACCACCCTTATGGCAGAAAGTGAAGAGGAACGAATGAGCCTTTTGATGAAAGTGAAAGAAGAGAGTGAAAAAGCTTAAAACTGAACATTCAAAAAACAAAAATCATGGCATATGGTCCTATTACTTCATGGCAAATAGATGGGGAAGCAATGGAAACAGTGAGAGACTTTATTTTCTTGGGCTCCAAAATCACTGCAGGTGGTAACTACAGCCACCTTGGAAGAAAAGTTATGGCCAACCTAGACAGCATATTACACAGCAAAGACATTACTTTACCAACAAAGATCCGTCTAGTCAAAACTATGGTTTTTCCAGTAGTCATGTATGGATGTGAGTGTTGGACTATAAAGAAAGCTGAGAGCTGAAGAATTGATGCTTTTGAACTATGGTGCTGGAGAAGACTCTTGAGAGTCCCTTGGACTGCAAGGAGATCCAACCAGTCCATCCTAAAGGAAATCAGTCCTGAATTTTCATTGGAAGGACTGATACTGAAGCTCTACTACTTTGGTCAGCTGATGTGAAAAACTGACTCATTGGAAAAGATCTGATGCTGGGAAAGACTGAAGGGAGGAGGAAAAGGGGGCAACAGAGGATGAGATGGTTGGATTGCATCACTGACTTAATACATATGAGTTTGAGCAAGCTTTGGGAGTCAGTGAAGGACAGGGAAGCCTAGTGTTCTGCAGTCCATTGGGTCCCAAAGAGTCAGACATGACTGAGTGAACTGAGCTGAACTGAATTGAATTTTTTTCCAATCGTCAGAATTTTGCCTTAGATATCTATTTACTTCAATAAATTTCATTCCATGTGGATTTCATGCTAGATTTTGCTATGATAACACAATATTTAATATTTACAGTATTTCTAACAAAATAAACTTACTAGGGCCTATTTGACTCAAAGGATAGTTTAGCTTGCAAATAGTAGTGAGAAATTATTATGTATTTCTCCTTTAGAGTTCACGTCCTCTCATTAAAAGTTCAGAATGTGATAGTCAAGGGTTACTAAGATCTTTCTATACACTAAGCTTTGCTTCAGGTAATCTTCAGAGATATCAACTTAGCACTTTAGAAATGATATGTGATTAGGTATAAAATACAACTTGGTTCCAAGCCCTATTATTTTCTCTCTGTGCTCTTGATACAGTTCAATGTGGTCTCTACTCTCTTACCCATAACATAGAGAAAACTATGCCTACATTGTAGGGATATTCTGAGAATTAAAATAATGCCTAGCGTATCAAATGAGACCAAGTGATGAAAACCAATGCAGCATTCGATCTTTAATTCTGGACATTTTGTTCTTTTCTTGGATTCTTCTATTTGATTCCTTTGGCTTGCTAAAAATGTTGCTAACATTTTCATTGGAGGAAGCTCCTCTTGCTATGCCTTTTCACTTCCCCTCAACAACAGTGATCACCTCTTCAAAATATTTTATGATCTTTTCATAAATAATTTTTCTTAGCTAATAATTTTATCTGAGTTACTTTATGACTTAGAGGTATTTTCCTTGAATGTCAATATATTTTAGAAGTCATTATTTGGTTTGCGAGCCTTTGAAATGCAGTATTAATACTGAACCATGGTACAGTGGTCCATTTTCAAAAGCCCAGCAGAGTTGTAAGGTAATATCTATGTCATCTGGATTATAAATATTATCTTGAAAGTATAAGGACAATGTCTTTCAAATCCATAGGTTCAAATGACCCTGAATCACCTTGCAAACACTAAACTAGATGTAAATTTTATTCACTGTAATATTCATCTGTTTATTGTAATAACTGGCCTAGCACATTACAAGTGGTAAGTACATCACAAATAATTTCTGACTGATATTCCTATTTGCATATAAACTATTGAATGAGTGGACAGGTTAGCTATAGATTTATGTTAGTAGTATAACTAAATCATTTTCATAGTGCTTAGATTATAGGTTTATGTGAGCCACTTCCAGCTTTGGAAAAGCATTATAAAATATAACAAAACAACATAGGAGAAATTTAGCTGAAGATAATCACTCACAGGGATACGATGAGACACTGACTGCTCATCCTGATCTCTGAGTTGTAACTTTCCTTATGGTTCCAGCTACAAATGGTTCCCAGGGCACGAACAATATAATACCTCTGGCAGTGAAATGGGCAAAG
Organism: Oreotragus oreotragus; assembly: GCA_006410675.1. Classification (NCBI taxonomy): domain Eukaryota; kingdom Metazoa; phylum Chordata; class Mammalia; order Artiodactyla; family Bovidae; genus Oreotragus; species Oreotragus oreotragus. Next base: position 367,324 of record SJYX01004125.1, on the reverse strand, counting down.
GCCACTCTGTGTTCAGCTGGTACAAACTACAAGAGGGGCAGTATGTCCCTGTGTGAGTGTTAACCACGACTATGATTTCATTTATAGACGTCTCTGTACCACATACACCATTAAATAAGGCATAAAGCATTTGTATTTCTAATAGATACCTGTTTGGGTTAACAACTTGCTAGTATCTTTGTTGAAAAACATATGTGTACATCAGAAAAGTCTAGAGGAGAATCTTTACCCTTGGACAAATTACATACTTTGTGAGTTGAGCCAAAGGTTGATTTTTTCCCCCAAGTACATTATTTACAAAGTTTTCTTTTTTTAGCAAAGTGTTTTTCAGTCATAAAGTCAGAACTCTTTCCAAACAAATTGCTTCCTTAATATTGATTTCATGTATAAGAATTTGATAATTACATAAAAATTCAAGTTGAACCAGGAAAACAGGTTTTCAATTAACCTTGTGCTGAATATAATTACGAGGTGGCTGTTCAAAAACAACTGAGGGGGCCATTTACAAATTATAATTGCTTTTATCTTGAGAGTGTGAGATGCAAAGTTAACTATTTAATGTTATGGTGGTGTGTCAAGGCTTTAAGTTTTAGTCATAATGAAACTCTGATTAAGTAGTAGTTTCTATAACTTGTAACCATTTCATTTTTTGTTAAACATCTTTGTGCTTAGTCACCTTGTTGTGTCTGACTCTTTGTGACCTTATGGGCTGTAGCTCACCAGGCTCCTCTGTCCATGAGGATTCTCCAAGCAAGAATACTGGAGTGGGCTGCCATGCCCTCTTCCAGCGTAAATATCCTTTATAAAGATTTATTAGGGGGGTGCCTTTCTCATATAAACTCTATAATTGTCACTGTTAAAAAAATTGGACTGATCAGAACTTGGACCTGTTGTTATAAAGAAACAAATGGCAGACATACAAGGACCTTACATTTATAGTACTCTTTTCTGATATTTTTAGAGATATCTTTCATCTTTACTTTCAATTGAGAATTAAAATTTAGAATAAAACTAAATCTCACTGAATCTTCAAAAATTATATTGAAAAAATTTTCCATACACCCAACCTCTGAAGGAAAATCAGAAATTACATTTNTACTCTTTTCTGATATTTTTAGAGATATCTTTCATCTTTACTTTCAATTGAGAATTAAAATTTAGAATAAAACTAAATCTCACTGAATCTTCAAAAATTATATTGAAAAAATTTTCCATACACCCAACCTCTGAAGGAAAATCAGAAATTACATTTATTTATTTAATAGAGTCAAGAAAAGTCTAATATAGAAATGTTTATTCAGCAAGATTTTAGATGAACCTCTCAAAAGTCAATAAATTTAATAAAAGCTTAGCTTGTTTCATACTGAGTGGGCTTTGAAAATTTTCCAAATAGCTCTGATCCTCTTTGGGGAGGCTTTTTGATAAAGTATTTGATAAAATTCTTTGGAGATGTCCAGTAGATTACATTAATTCTGAGATCAAGATATCTGTCATTTATCTCTGATACTCCCATTTATAGAGCTACCACAAATATAATGTGTATACGACAGAGAGGGAAAGAGGGAAGAAGGTTGGGAGAGGGAAGGAGGGAGAGAGAGAATAATCATTGTTCATTTGGCTTGTTTAATAAAGAGATGGCTGGCTGGGTGAATGAGTAAAGTAATTTAATGCCTCACATTTTGGTCAAGAGAAGGAACTAGGCATACTCATAATCTGATCTTAATGACATAAGATGAAATTCTGTGTATAAGTTGTCTTCCAGAAACACAAGAGAAGACTCTACACATGGACATCACCAGATGGTCAATACCAAATTCAGATTGATATTCTTTGCAGCGAAAGATGGAGAAGCTTTATAGAGTCAAAAAAAAAAAAGAAAGAAAGAAACAAGACTGGGAGCTGACTGTGGCTCAGATCAGGAGCTCCTTATTGCAAAATTCAGACTTAAATTGAAGAAAGTAGGGAAAACCACTAGACCATTCAGGTATGGCCTAAATCAAATCCTTTATGATTATACAGTGGAAGTAACAAATAGATTCAAGGGATTAGATATGATAGAGTGCCTGAAGAACTATGGCAGAGGTTCATGACACTGTACAGGAGGCAGTGATAAAGACCATCCCCAAGAAAAAGAAAAGCAAAAAGGCAAAATCATTGTCTGAGGAGGCCTTACAAACAGCTGAGACAAGAAGAGAAGCAAAAGGCAAAGGAAAAATACACCCATCTGAATGCAGAGTTCCAAAGACTAGTAAGGAGAGCGAAGAAAGCCTTCCTCAGTGAACAATGCAAACAAGTGGAGGAAAACAACAGAGTGAGAAAGACTAGAGATCTCTTCAAGAAAATTAGAGATACTCAGGGAACATTGCATGCAAAAATGGGCTCAGTAAAGGACAAAAATGGTATGGACTTAACAGAAGCAGAAGATATTAACAAGAGGTGGCAAGAATACACAGAAGAACCATACAAAAAAGATCTTAATAACCCAGATAACCATGATGGTGTGATCACTCACCTAGAGCCAGATATCCTGGAATGCGAAGTCAAGTAGGCCTTAGGAAGCATCACTATGAACAAAGCTAGTAGAGGTGATGGAATTCCAGTTGAACTATTTCAAATCCTAAAAGACAATACTATAAAAGTGTGGCACTCAATATGCCAGCAAATTTGGAAGACTCGGTAGTGGCCACAGGACTGGAAAAGGTCAGTTTTCATTCCAATCCCAAAGAAAGGAAATGCCAAAGAATGTTCAAACTACCTCACAATTGCACTCATCTCACACACTAGAAAAGTAATGATCAAAATTCTCCAAGCCAGGCTTCAACAATATGTGAACTGTGAACTTCCAGGTGTTCAAGCTGGTTTTAGAAGAGGCAGAGGAACCAGAGATCAAATTGCTAACATCCATTGGATCATCAAAAAAGCAAAAGGGTTCCAGAAAAACATCTATTTCTGCTTTATTTACTATGCCAAAGCCTTTGTGTGGATCACAATAAACTGTGAAAAATTCTTCAAGAGATGGGAATACCAAACCACCTTATATGCCTCCTGAGAAATCTGCATGCAGGTCAAGAAGCAACAGTTAGAACTGGACATGGAACAACAGACTGGTTCCAAATAAAGGAGTATGTCAAGGCTGTATATTGTCACCCTGCTTATTTAAGTTCTATGCAGAGTACATCATGCAAAATGCTGGGCTGGATGAAGCACAAGGTGGAATCGAGATTGCTGGGAGAAATATCAGTAACCTCAGATATGCAGATGACATCACCCTTATGGCAGAAAGTGAAGAAAAACTAAAGAGCCTTTTGATGAAAGTGAAAGAGGAGAGTGAAAAAGTTGGCTTTAAACTCAAATTCAGAAAACTAAGATCATGCCATCCAGTCCCATAACTTCATGGCAAGTAGATGGGGAAACAGTGAGAGACTTTATTTTTCTGGGCTCCAAAATCACTGCAGATGGTGACTGCAGCCATGAAATTAAAAGATGCTTGCCCCTTGGGATAAAAGTTATGATCAACCTAGATAGCATATTAAAAAGCAGAGACATTACTTTGCCAACAATGGTCCATCTAGTCGAAGCTATGGCTTTTCCGGTGGTCATGTATGGATGTGAGAGTTGGACAATAAAGAAAGCTGAGAGCTGAAGAATTGATGCTTTTGAACTGTGGAGTTGGAGAAGACTCGAGAGTCCCTTGGACTACAAGGAGATCTGACCAGTCCATCCTAAAGGAAATCAGTCCTGAATATTCACTGGAAGGAGTGATGCTGAAACTAAAACTCCAATCCTTTGGCCAGCTGATGCAAAGAACTGACTCATTGGAAAAGACCCTGATGATGGGAAAGACTGAAGGCTGAAGGATAAGGGGATGACAGAGGATGAGATGGTTGGATGGCATCACTGAGTCTATGGGCATGAGTTTCAGCAATCTCTGGGAGTTGATGATGGACATGGAGGCCTGGCCTGCTGCAGTCAATGAGGTCACAGAGTCAGACACAACGGAGCAACTGAAATGTGAAGAATGCTTATGATCAATTCTAAACAACATTCAGTTTTATTAATACTGTGTCACTAACATTATATATATAACATATAATGATATATAATGTATATAATATATGATTAATACTAAACATTATATATATATATATTAGCTGAATATATAATCACATATATACTCATATGTATCCTCAGAGCATATTCTTACAACTGGACATTTGTACCTTTTGACCTATAGCACCATTTTTCTTTTCCCTCAACCCCTGGGCAACTAGTATTCTTGGTTCTATGAAGTAAACTCTATTTTTTCCTTTAAGATTTCACATATAAGTGATACGATATACTATTTCTCTTTCTGTCTGGCTTATTTCACTTTGTAGAATGCCCCTCAGGTTCATCCATGTGGTTTATTTCATGCTATCCATATGATTTAGTTTTACTGTGTAGTTTTGCTCTGTATTTCATTTGAATTTATGAAAATCCAACATCTTTGCTACAATTGCCACTGCCATGTCCAGAATCCCTATTCTAAGGGCGTTTTTATTTAAGGAATAGTATACATTTTCCCTAAAGTGGTTAAAAGTAACCCATTTCTTTAAGATGAACTCTTCCTCTTTATTCATATATAGACTAAAAAAAATACTTTTACTCATTAAGCTCACTGAAATTCACTGTGTTTATTACATTTATTTAAAGTTACCAAAGATTTAAAATTAGTTTTATAATAATTGCTTTGGACTACTTTCCTTGTGGCTCAGTGGGTAAAGAAACCACCTGCAATGCAGGAGATGCAGGAGACACAAGTTCAGTCCCTGGGTGGGGAAGATTCTTTGCAGGAGGGAATGGCTGTCCACTCCAGTATTCTTGCCTGGAGAATCCTGTGAACAGAAGAACCTTGCAGGGTACAGTCCACAGGGTCACAAAGAGTCAGACAGGACTGAAGCAAACTGAGCATGCTAGCACAGTTAAATGAGAAGCTACTGCAAGTCCCATATCTCCTCTAGATTTGACCAGGAAGTTGTCACTTCCTTTTTACAGTCACCTAATTCTGTGATATGTTGTGATTTATGAAACTAAGTGCTAATGTTTTACAATGTGACTTGTGGCTATGAAAATAAGTGATATATGAACCAAAGCTCTTAAATAGTTTTTTGGCATTCTACAAGTGGGAAATGAAGCAAACAAGAAAACAATTCAATATTATAATTTAATTTCATTTTAATGCCTTTTGGTAAAAGTTCTGGGTTAAATTCCTTTGAGACAATGTTCTGGGTTTCATTTTCATTCATTCCAGGTTTGAACTTCACAAATATATAAAAACTGATGATCTGAATTTGATTGAGATGCATTCTAAGATCCTTGGTTATCTGAAGATATATTTTCAATCAGCAAAATGGATTGACACTGTACTTAGGAATTTTAATGGCAAAGGTGGAAATAAATAGATTCAATCATTTGAGAAATGATTAAACATCTCTTATTTCCTGCAACTAAGAATAATAACGAAGAGTTGGAGTCTTTACTTTCACATGGCTTACAGTCCAGCTGCATAAAAATGGGCTTTTCTGTAAAACTAGTCTGTTGATTAACTGTGTGACTACCAGTGAGTTTTAATCTTTGGCTTTTAGCTTCTTAATTTATAAAATGAGGATAATAGCTATAATGCCTCCATAGCAGCAGCATTTTAGAGAGAGAGGTCTGAAATACACAGTGAATGTGAAAAAGCTTAGTGTATAAATTGGATAGTGCAGTCATTCTCTTATGTGCTAAGATTCCTCATGCAGACTCTGGAAGTGGCTGAAACCACTTTGAGTTCCCACGTGTAGAGTTACCCAGCAGAGGAAGAAACTGCCTGGACTCAGTAAAATAAAAATATAAGGATCGTCAGGACAGAGAAGCTATTGGAAACACAGGATAAAATGAAATCAATTTGTCTAAGAGAAGAGACAGAAAAATAAGAGGTTCAGGTTGTGGGGTATTCTAATATTTGGCTGTCAATGGAGAGCTGTCAGAGGTATTCAAAGTCTGTGAGGACACAGTCCCATACAGTAATATAACCATTAGATACAACCATCGCCTACTTTTTTCATTAAGTGGCTTAGGTATGGGGAAAGTTTCTGTGAAGTTCTTAATTCACTTAGAAACTGAAGGTAAAATTATCTAATAGAATTTATTATTTGGAAAGAAATTATCATATTGAGTCACCAGTGAGAATTATAAAATAGCATTAATTCATATCACAGAACAAAAAACTGCATTTTCATACAACAGGCATGGTTTTTCTGAAACACCAGCCTAATTAATATACAGAGGCTCCACTTAAACATCTCTTGCTTGCCAGGAAGCCGCTATACTAAAATTTTTGCTAAATTTAAACAACTGAAAATAACTTTTAGTGCATAATTAAAGTATGAAACAATGTATTTTAAATTTATTTAATTTTTAACTGTTTTACTGAGGAATAATCTATACATGATAAATTTCAGGCTACATAAAAATTTTATGTATTTTAATACGTTTATATACCCACGAAAATAACACATACTAAAGATATTGAGAGTTGGACTGTGAAGAAGGCTGAGCACCAAAGAACTGATGCTTTTGAACTGTGGTGTTGGAGAAGACTCTTGAGAGTCCCTTGGACTGCAAGGAGATCCAACCAGTCCATTCTGAAGGAGATCAGCCCTGGGTGTTCTTTGGAAGGAATGATGCTAAAGCTGAAACTCTAGTACTTTGGCCACCTCATGTGAAGTGTTGACTCATTGGAAAAGACTTTGATGCTGGGAGGGATTGGGGGCAGGAGGAAAAGGGGATGACAGAGGATGAGATGGCTGGATGGCATCACTGACTCAATGGACGAGAGTCTGAGTGAACTGCAGGAGTCGGTGATGGACAGGGAAGCCTGGCGTGCTGTGATTCATGGGGTCGCAAAGAATTGGACACGACTGAGCAACTGAACTGAACTGAACTGAAAGATACTGACATATATGTTCTCTTAGTTCAGGATTGGAAGGAAAATTATGACCAACCTAGATAGCATATTAAGAAGCAGAGACATTACTTGGCCAACAAAGGTCTTGTGTGGATGTGAGAGTTGGACTGTGAAGAAAGCTGAGCACTGAAGAATTGATGCTTTTGAACTGTGGTGTTGGAGAAGACTCTTGAGAGTCCCTTGGACTGCAAGAAGGTCCAACCAGTCCATCCTGAAGGAGATCAGCCCTGGGATTTCTTTGGAAGGACTGATGCTAAAGCTGAAACTCCGATACTTTGGCCACCTCATGCGAAGAGTTGCCTCACTGGAAAAGACCTTGTTGCTGGGAGGGATTGAGGGTAGAAGGAAAAGGGGATGACAGAGGATGAGACGGCTGGATCGCATCACCGACTCGATGGACATGAGTTTGGGTGGGCTCCAGGAGTTGGTGATGGACAGGGAGGCCTGGCGTGCTGCGATTCATGGGGTCGCAAGAGTCGGACACGACTGAGAGACTGAACTGAACTGAACTGAACTAGTTCAGGATGCTGTAACAAAGTCCCAGAGACTGAGTGGTTTGTAAATAACAGAATTTTATTTCTCAAAATTCTGGAGGCTGGAAGGTCAAGATGAGGGTGCCAGCATGGTTGAGTTGGTGAGAGCCCTCTCCGGGTTGCATACTGACAACATCTTGTATCTTTTACATGGTGGAAAGAGAGCAAGAGAGTTCTCTGGGGCCTCTTTTATAAGGGCACAGTTTTATTCATGAGAGCTCCCCTCTCATGACCTAATTACTTTCCAAGAGCCTGCCTCCTAAACTATCACGCTGGCAGATTAGGATTTCAACATATGAATTCTGAGGGGACACAGTCAGTCCATAATGTCCACCATCCCCCAAAGTTTCCTCATCCCCTTTTCTCATCCTTACCTCCTGCCACACTCTGTGTACTCTTCCTGCTGCCAACAATTTATATACTTTCTGTCACTACAGACTAGTTTGAATTTCCAAGAATTTTATATATATATAATTGTACATGATATGCTCTTTCTTTTTTTTTTTCTCATTGCTTTGACTCAGATTCATTTCTGACATTCACCCATGATATGGTTATCAACAGTTCATCCCTTTCTATGTGTAGAATAGTATTCTACTGTATGGTTTCACCACAATCTATTTATTTACATGTTGAAGAACAAGCATTAAGATTGTTTCCAGTTTGGTGATATTACAAAGTTAATATAAAAAATTATATCAAGTCTTATGAACATAGCCTGTTATTTCTCCTGATTAAATACCTAAGAGAGGAATCATACAATAGAGGTATGCTGAATTTTTCCAGAGACAGCCAAATTGTTTTCCAAAGTGACTGTACCATTTTACATTCCCATCACTGTATGAACATCAAATTTTCTCCACATTCACTCCAAAACTTGTGGTGAATCTTTAAAAATTTTAGTCATTCTAATAGATCTGTTATGGTATCTTCCTATGGTTATAATTTGCATTTTTGTAATGAGTAATGATATTTTCAGTCTATTCATATGCTTATTTGCCATCTTACATCTTCTTTGGTGAATTTTCTATTAATCTTTGGCTCATTTTTAAATGGATTATTTTTCTTATCATTGAGTTTTAAGAGTTTTGTATATATGTGTATATATATGTATATATGTGTGTATATAGATGTATATACACATATATTTTCCAGTGGCTCAGCGATAAAGAATCTGCCTGCAATGCAGAAGCTACAGGAGACACAGATTCGATCCCTGGGTCAGGAAGATCCCCTGGAGAAGGGCATGGCAACCCACTCCAGTGTTCTTGCCTGGAGAATGCTCTGTTCAGAGGAGCCTGGTGGGCTACAGCCCATAGGGTTGCAAAGAGTAAGACACGACTGAAGCAACTTAGCATGCGTGCATGGAATACATATTTTCCAGAGAGTAGATGAGTTGATATGATAGGCTATCATAACAAAATACCACAGACTGATGGACTGAACAACAGAAATGTATTTTCTTACAGTTCTGGAGGCTGAAAGTCCAAGATCGAGGAGACGGCAGGGTTATTTTCTCCTGAAGCCTCCTGTCTTGGCGTGTAGATGGCTGCCTTCTTTCTGCATCCTCAAGGCCTTTTCTCTGTGCTTGCACATCCCTGTCTCCTTCTATTCTTAAGGACATCAGTCATATTGCATTAGGCCCCACACTCATGCCCTCATTTCACCTTAATTAATTTTTAAAGGCCCTAAATCCAAAAAAGAGTCACATTGGGGGAACAGGTGTTTGGGCTTCAATATATGAATTTTTATGGGGCATAATTCAGCTCATAACACTAGGCCTTTATCAGATAAATGCTTTGCAATTATTTTTTTTTCAGCCTTTGCTTTTTCTTTAGATTATCTTAATGGTATCTTTCAGGAAAAAAAGTTTGAAAATTTGATGAGGCCTAATTTATCAATCTTTAACTTTGTGAATTTTGCTGTCAGTGGCATATCTAAGAAATCTTGCCTAACTTAAAGTCACAGGGATTTTATTCTACCCTTTATTCTAGAAGTTTTAGTCTGTTATGTTAACTTTTGTATATGTTATAAAATATAGGTAGACTTTTTTTTTTTTGCATATGGATAGCCAGTTATCCCAGCAGAACAGCATTTGTGGAAAAGATGATTCTTTCTTCAATTAATTGTCTTCATCATTGTTGTTAAAAATCCATATTTTTGGTCTTCTGGAGTATCTATTCTATCCCATTTATCAAATTGATTATCTTTATACTAAACTTTCTTGAATACTGTAGCTTCATATTAAGACTGAAATCAGGTACTGCCAATTTTCCAACTTTGCTTTCCTCATAGTTGTTTATTATTTCTTAGATTCTTGCATTTTCACATACATTTCAGAATTAGCTCATAAATCTATCAATATAAAATGTTTGCTGGGATTTCGATTCAGATCACATTTAATCTACTGGTCAATTTTAAGAGATTTGGTGTTTTAAGAATATTAAGTGTTTTTCTCTGTGAATACCATGGAACTCTTGAATTATCTAGGTCTTTAATTCTCTCAACAATGTTTCTAGTTTTCTGTTTCATTTCTGATCTTAGAGGGGAAGTATTCAGTCTTTCATCATCAGATACAGGCATATCTTGTTTTGTTACACTTCTCTTCATTGCGTTTTTTTTACAAGTTGAAGGTTTGTGTCAAGCAAGTCTATAGGTGTAGTTTTTCCAACCACGTTTCTCACTTTGTGTCTTTGTAATATCAGTAATTCTTACAATTGCTATATCATATAATGATTTATAAACAGTAATCTCTGATATTATTGTAATTGTTTGGGGGCATTATAAACTGCACCCAACTAAGAACGGTGAACTTAACCCATAAATGTGTGTGTTTTGACTACTGCCGTGACCAGTCATTCCTCCAGCTCTCTCCCTCTGCTTGGGCCTCCCTGCTCTAAGACACAACAATACTGAAATTAGGCCAAGTAATTACCCTACGATGACCTGTAAGAGTTCAAGTCAAAGGAAGAATTACATGTCCCTCACTTTAAATCAAAAACTAGAAATGATTAAGCATATTAAGGAAGGCATGCCCCAAATCAAGATAAGTCAAAAGCTAGGCCTCTTGCACCAAACAGTTAGCCAAGGTGTGAATCCAAACTGAAGGAAATTAGAAGTGCTACTCCAGTGAACACACAAATAATAAGAAATTGAAACAGCCTTACTGGTGATATGGAGAAAGTTTAAGTGGTCTGGATAGAAGATCAAACCACTCATGACATTCCCTTCCACCAAAGCCTAATTCAGAGTAAGGCCTTAGCTCTCCTCAATTCTATGAAGGTTAGAGAGATGAGGAAGTTACAGAAAAGTACGAAGCTAGCAGAGGTTGTTCATGAGCCTTAAGGAAAAAAGCTGTCTTCACAACAGGAAACTACAAGTGAAGCAGCAAGTGCTGATATAGAAACTGCAGCTAGTTAGTCAAAAGATCTAGATAAAATAATTAACAAATGTAGCTACGCTAAACAGATTTTCAATATAGATGAAACAGTCTTATGTTGGAAGAAGATGCCATCCAGGACAGTTAGAGCTAGAGAGAAGTCAACACCTGACTTCGACTGACTCTCTTGTTAGCTGATGCACCTGGTGACCTCCTCACATCTTAGATCATGCTGATTTACTTTTTCTCTCTAGTTAGAAGGGGTCCCTCATGGCTCAAACAGTAAAGAATCTGTCTGCAATGCTACAGACCTGTGTTCAACTCCTGGGTCTGGACAATCCCCTGGAGAAGGGAATGGCAACCCACTCCAGTATTCTTGTCTGGAGAATCCCATGGACAGAGGAGCCTGCGGGGCTATAGTCCATGGCCTCACAAAGAGTCAGACATGCCTAAGCAACTAACACTTTCATTTTTCTGGTTAAAACTTAATCAATTTCATTGATTTTTCTCAAAAAATCATCTCTGAGGTTCATCTGTTTTCTCTATTGATTTTCTGTTTCAATTTTATTGATTTCCACTCTGATCTTTATTATTTCCTTTTTCATGCTACTTTGAATCTTCTTTGATCTTCTTTCTCTAGTTTATTAAAATAGAAGCTGATGATTTAGGAACTTGCACACACAAAAAATATGGGCATCCAGTGCCCAAAATTTCCTGCTAAGTAGTGCTTTAGCAGCACCTCACATTTTGATATATTGTATTTTTATTTTTATTCAGTTAAAAATATTTTATTTCTTCCTTTGGAGTCCTTCTTTGGCCCATTGTATTTTGTTAGCAATATTACTTAGTCATATATGTTTGCATATTTGCCAGTGATTCTTTTTTAATTACCAATTTTATTAAGCTCAGAAAATTTGTTTTGTGTGAGAGTTGAATCCTTTTACATTTAATTGACACATTTTTTAACCTAGTATATAGTTTTTTCTTGGGAAACATTCTATGTACGCTTAAAATAAAGTACCATTTTTTGCTGTTTGATGAAGTTTTCTGTAGATGTCAATTAGGTCAATGCGGTTGATAGTGTTATTCGCATCTATATCATTCACTGAGAGATATTCAAAATCTATAGCTCTAATATTTGACTTTTAAATGTTTGCTTGATAGTCTGTATATTTTAGCCTTAACATTTCTTGTAACTGGTGGGTTTGCTGGTAATGAATTCTTGAGCTAGTTTATGTCTGTAAAAGTCTTTATTTTTCCTTTGTTTCTGGAAGATACTTCCACTAGTTATATGTCTAGTTTGATTAATTTTTTCTATTTTCTGATTATTAAAAAAAGATCTTCTGTTGATCTCCAGAGTTCTCTTTCTATGCAACTTGATCCTTTCTGTTACTCTGTCTTATGAACTCTAAGAACTTGGTCTTCTGGGATCCTTAAACAATTATCCTCAATAAGGCAGTCTGCCAGGCTCTCCAAGGTTCCCTTTTTTGTGTCATGGATTAAAAACTCAAAACAATAAGCCAAGGGCAATAAAAGTGCTCACCTCATTTGTTTCCCGTTTCTCAAGACTACAGTCTTGTCTGATGTTCAGGGTCTTTAAAAACAACATTGCATCTTCTTTTTGCTGTGGTTGCTGCTGTTGAGGACTCAGTGGGAGCCTATATCTGATACTTGCTCCATCTTGTTTTCCCTTTTTAGTCCCAATACATAGTTTTGATCTTGGATTTATTTCCTATTCTATTCATCTTAAGAAGTAAGATTTCACTACATGCATTTGTAACATCAGTCAACCTTCTGACATTCTGTCAAAATATTTCAGACTGAATCCTGACTAACCAGATATCTGTCAATGAAATTCTATCACCTATGAAAGGTGGAAGTCTCTTCCATTTTTTCAAATTCATTTACTTCTGCTAAGAATGTATGAGTTATTTGTGACATTATTGTTATTCTTCAGGTATAAGATACAATTAAAAAAGAATATCAGTGTAAATGGAACACATACAAAGAAGAAAAGGATGACAATGTCTTTGAATAAGTATTTGTAGTCAGATTTTAGAGTTCTGAAAATTCTGTACCATAGGAAAAAAATGCATTTATCCCAAGAAGACTGATTCATTTGTGTATGTGTGTGAACTCACTTAAACATGAGTGAGGTGGGGGGTAGGTTTCATGTCTATTAATCTACTCTCTAGTCAGTTTCAAAGTATGTATCAGACATGTTAACTTTAGGAACATAAATCCTAAATGTTAAGAACTTTAATTATTAATAATATATTAGACGTTAACACCTTTACATTGAATACAAATTCAGTGAGGGTCTATTCTTGGCAGCTATCTTAACACTGGATTTTTCTTCAGAAACTTTTGTCAAAAACAGAGCAGACTGTACATTTGTCAACACACAAAACAAAGTCTGTCTGGGATGTAACATATGCCGTATTACTTCCAAGACAAATACCTGGGAGAAGCCCAGGATAAACCTATAATTTCCCCCTTTGGTGTCACTATTATGAACACTGTAAGAGAAGGAGAGTGGAATTGTTTAACACTGTGTCTTGAGGACATCTGCCTCTCGTATTTTGTCTTTTCAGAAACAGATATACTAAAAATGTCCTATGTTGGGAAATGAAAAAATGCTATAAAGAAAGCTCAGGAGTGACCTCTGTTCTTTCTTCTATTTCTTTTCTGAAGTCTCCTACTATTAGTAATCACTTTAACAACTCTGACCTTGTGTAGTAATTAAATCCATCTCTTTTCTCCATGACACAATACTAACTAAAATTATCCTACTCACAACTTTTAAGGTGTAACCCATTCATGACTCACGCACTATACACTATTTAAAAATAGTACAATAGCAGCTACATTAGATAGCTCCATTTTCAACATCCTTTTGAAAAAGAAAAATAAAAAGGCAATTCTAAATGGACTAAAAGTGGAAATAAGGCTCAAACTGGAGAGTTCTTTTCCCAGATAAAACTCTACACATAAGTTCCAAATTCCTATTTTCCCAGTGTTCAGTTGAAATGGAAAAAGCAGGAAAGTGCAAGCCTCAATTTAAATTTTTTAAAATACAATTTAAAAAGTGCAAGCCTCAATTTCAATTTTGAGATATCAGTTTCAAGAACAAAATTATAATGTTAAAATTTTTACATTGAAAATACACATTGACTACACTAATGAGTCACTGTTCACCACATAGACAAGGAAAACCAAACTGAAATAACCATTAAAGATTTGTCAAATTTTCTGATGAAATCTGTCTCAACTACTAATATCAGAGGACTCCCTGTGAAATGGACAATGGACGCTCTCAAGACACCTGGAAAGTTGGGAAACCCAAGTTCCTACTACCAGTTAGAATCTGGAAGGATATGAAATACCTTTACTCCCAATGAAAAAATAAGAAATTACTGCATAAATATACATATTCAGAAAGATAGACCGATACAGACATAATGGAAAGCTTGAAATATTACCTGCATTGGCATATGTCAACTGGCAATTTTGTGATTATCCCAGTAAAGAAGAAACTGAAAGCATATGAAAATGGGGAACATATCCACACTCTGTGGAGTGTGGGTGCATGACAAAAAATGTGCTGGGGTCTCTTGAAAGGAAGCTTATGAAATGGGGTCTCTCAAGTTTCTCCTGGGTGTTCCTGCATGGGGAATCGCCACTTCTAGCTGACTGGCCTCTCCAGCAGAAGTTAGTGATTCTGCCTTGGCAAAGTTACATTAATTAGTAGAAATCATTTAGTTTTATTGTATACTTCAATGTAAAGGTAAACATTTTACTCCAAATATACATATTTTCTTTAAAGAGATGTGAACACAAAGAAATGTAGGACCTAAAAACGCTAAACTCAGAGGAATGAGACAATGTGCATTTACAAGGGAACAGATGGAGGGAACTTCCATCCTCGAGATGCATGGCTGAAGCTGTGTTAGGAGGAGAGGACGGGAGAGACACATTTTTGGTAAAATGAAAATCTTGGCTTAGATGAGGAGAAGCTAGGCAAACCTTCTGACAAACCTGTGGGTTAGCGTGTCAGGCTTCAATCTCGAAAAAGCTCAAACCCAAAGGCAAGTGTCTCCGCTCATTGCTCTTGCTGTTGTTGGTCACTAAAGCCTAACTCTTTCTGACCCCGTGGATTGCAGCAAGCCAGGCTTCCCAGTCCTTCACCATCTCCCGGAGTCTGCTCAAACTCAAGGCCCTTGAGTCAGTGATATCACCCAACCGTCTCAGCCTCTGTTGCCCCCTTCTCCTCCAGCCTTCAATCTTTCCCAGCATCAGGGTCTTTTTCAATGAGTTGGTTCTTCACATCAGGTGGCCAAAGTATTGCAGCTAGAAATTTTGTTGTATAATCAGAGGCTGGGAATGGCTGGAAAGTAAAAATATCTATCTGGTTTCAAACTATCACAATTTTGATGTCCTGTAATCTCAGAGACTCTTGTCACATCTTCCCACTGTCACTGAGACTCACAGTCCTCAGTCACTCAATTTCAGACCCCATTTTGTGCAGTCTCATAACATCAAGACCTCAAAGTTTCACAACCTCTTGATCTTGAAATCGCAGTTTGTAACATGGAAATATGTCCATAAAATACCACTGCACCATGGAAACCACACCTAAAACTGTAAAATCTCTCAAGAGTGTATAGCGATCTTAATAGACTTAAGACTACTCATATTTTCTATTTCTTAAAAGCATTTGCACAGGAAAGAAAACCACTGATAAAACAAAAAGACAATCTATTTAGTGGAAAAATATTTGTAAATGTTACGATTGATAGGTTAATATCCAAAATATATGAACAACACATACAACTTAATATCAAAAAACAATCTGATAATAAAATGAGCTGAAGACCTGAATAGATATCTTTCCACTGAAGACGTACAGATAGCTAATGAGCATATGAAAAGATGCTCAGTGTCAATAATCATGCCAGTGTTTCCACTCCTGGGTATTTTTCTAACAAAAACAGTAATTTAAAGAGATACATGCACCACAATGTTTATTTCAGCATTATTCACAATAGTCAATATATGGAAGCAACCTATGTACCCATCACTAGATGAACAGGTGAAGACAATGTGGTATATGTGCAATGGACTACTACTCAGACATAAAAGGAATGGAATTTTGCCATTTGCAACTCACGGATGGGCCTGGAATGTATTATGCTTAATGAAATAAGTGAGATAGAGAAAGACAAGTACTTTAAATTATCACTTAAATGTGGAATCTGCATTCAAATGGATATATCTTTCCTTTTCTCCTTTGCCTTTTGCTGCTCTTCTTTTCTCAGCTATTTGTAAGGCCTCCTCAGACAACCATTTTGCCTGCTTATATTACTTTTTCTTGTGGATGGTCTTGATCACTGCCTCCTATACAAAGTCACAAACCTCTGTCCATAGTCCTTCAGGAACTCTGTCTTTCAGATCTAATTCAATTTCTCACTTCCACTGTATAATCATAAGGGATATGATTAAGGTCATACCTGAATGGTCTAGTGGTTTTCCCTACTTTCTTCAATTTTAAGGCTGAATTTGGCAATAAAGAATTCCTAATATGAGCCACAGTCAGCTTCTGGTTTTGTGTTTGCTGACTGATGAGTTTTTCCATCTTCAGCTACAAGAGCATAATCAATCTAATTTCAGTGTTGATCATCTGGTGATGTCCATGTGTAGAGTCTTCTCTTGTGTTGTTGGAAGAGGGTGTTTGCTATGACCAGTGCGCTCTCTTGGCAAAATTCTGTTAGCCTTTGAAAAAATTAGAGGTACCAAGGGAACATTTCATGCAAAGATGGGCACAATGAAGGACAGAAACAGTATGGACCTAGCAGAAGCAGATGATATTAGAAAGAGGTGGCAAGAATACACAGAAGAACTATATAAAAAATATATTCATGACCTGGATAACCACGATGGTGTGATCACTCACCCAGAGCGAGATATCCTGGAATGCGGTCACGTGGGTCTTAGGAAGCATCACTACAAACAAAGCTAGTGGAGGTGATGGAATTCCAGTTGAGTTATTTCAAATTCTAAAAGATGATGCTGTGAAAGTGCTGCCCTCAATATGCCAGCAAATTTGGAAAACTCAGCAGTGGCCACAAAACTGGAAAAGGTCAGTTTTCACTCCAGGCCCAAAGAAGGGCAATGCCAAAGAATGTTCAAACTACTGCACAATTGCTCTCATCTCACACGCTAGCAAAGTAATGCTTAAAATTCTCCAAGCCAGGCTTCAACAGTACATGAACTGTGAACTTCCAGATGTACAACATGGATTTCGAAAAGGCAGAGGAACCAGAGATCAGATTGCCAACATCCACTGGATCATTGAAAAAGCAAGAGAGTTCCAGGAAAACATTTACTTTTACTTTATTGACTATGCCAAAGCCTTTGACTGTGCAGATCACAACAAACTGTGGAACATTCTTCAAGAGATGGGAATACTAGACCACCTGACCTGTCTCCTGAGAAATCTGTATGCATGTCAAGAAGCAACAGCTAGAACTGGACACGGAACAACAGACTGGTTCCAAATTGGGAAAGGAGTATGTCAAGGCTGTAGATTGTCACCCTGCTTATTTAACTTATATGCAGAATACATCATGCAAAATGCCAGGCTGGTTGAAGCACAAGCTGGAATCAATATTGCCGGGTGAAACATCAATAACCTCAGAAATTCAGATGACTCCGCCCTTATGGCAGAAAGCAAATAAGTAAAGACCCTCTTGATGAAAGTGAAAGAGAGTGAAAAAGTTGGTTTAAAACTCAACATTCTGAAGACTAAGATCCATGGCATCCAGTCCCATCACTTCATGGCAAATGGATGAGGAAACAATGGAAACAGTGAAAGACTTTATTTTCTTGGGCTCCAAAATCACTGCAGATGGTGACTTCAGCCATGAAATTAAAAGACGCTTGCTCCTTGGAAGGAAAGTTATGACCAATCTAGGCAATATATTAAAAAGCAGAGACATTACTTTGCCAACAAAGGTCCGTATAGTCAAAACTATGGTTTTTCCAGTAGTCACGTATAGATGTGAGAGTTGGACTATAAAGAGAGCTGAGTGCCGAAGAATTGATGCTTTTGAACTGTAGTGTTGGAGGAGACTCTTGTGAGTCCCTTGGACTGCAAGGAGATCCAACCAGTCCATCCTAAAGAAAATCAGTCCTGAATATTCATTGGAAGGACTGATGTTGAAGCTGAAACTCCAATCCTTTGGCCAGCTGTTGCAAAGAACTGACTCATTTGAAAAGACCCTAGTGCTAGCAAAGAATGAAGGTGGGAAGAGAAGGAGATGTCAGAGGATGAGATGGTTAGATGTTATCACTGACTTGATGCACATGAGTCTGAGTAAGTTCTGGGAGTTGGTGACGGACAGGGAAGCCTGGTGTGCTGCAGTCCATGAGATTGCAAAGAGTCGGACGTGAATGAGTGATCAAACTGAACTGATAAAAATAAATAATTGCATATAAAAACAGAAACAAACTAGTAGTTATCCATCGAGAGAGGAAAATGGAGAGTGACAAGATATGGGTAAGAATTTGAGATGTACAAACAAATAAGCATAAAGCAAGCTACAAGGTTATATTGTACCAAGAAAGATAGTCAATATTTTATAATAATCTTAAAAGATAATAATCTTTAAAAATTTTGAAGATTATCATTATGTTACAATCTCAAAGTCTCATAGAATCCCAAGTCTCAGTATCACTTTTCACTTTCATGCATTGGAGAAGGAAATGGCAACCCACTCCAGTGTTCTTGCCTGGAGAATCCCAGGGACGGGGGAGCCTGGTGGGCTGCCGTCTATGGTGTCTCACAGAGTTGGACACGACTGAAGTGACTTAGCAGCCGCAGCAGCAGTATCATAATGCTTACTTTCAGAGTCCTCTGAATTCACTCTCAAAATGTTATGTCACTCTCAAATGGTTACTATTGTAACCAAATCCTGATACAATTAAATTTTAGTAACAAATCCTGTTGGCAGCATAAAAAATTGAGGACTGGACTGAAAAGCAAAGTCTTGGACACCTGTTACTTAAAATCAGGCATAACTAACACAATGGCAGGAATATCAATGAAACCGAATACAAGTCAACAGAATTCAAAATTCTTGTATGAAAGAAAAAAGATCATGCAATAATGAGCTTAAGTTCAAAAAGATTTCTTACAGAGGTCACAAACCATATTAATCATTAAAAATTTTTTCAACTTAAGCGTCTCAAAATATGCTGTGAAGGAACTGAGAAGTCAATTTACAAAATGACAGAAAACATTTGCAAACATTTTTCTGACAAAGCACTCCTATTCAAATATACTCAGATATTTATATTAAGAAAAACAGCCCAATAAAATGGGCAAAAGACAAAAGTAGATATATGCATGGCCAGTAAGTACATCACAAGATATTCAACGTAAGTGATCAATAAAATAAAATCAAAACAATGATGTGACACCATTCTACAGCCATTAAAACTGATAAAATGAAATGCTGACAAGGATTTAGAGTAAATGTAATTCTCACACACTGATGATAGAAGTTAAATGGTTCAGCCACTTTGGAAACTTTAACTTTCATAAAGTTATGCACATACACACACACACACACACATATATATATGTACACACACCTACTCAATGACACAGCATTTCTATTTCTAGATATTTACTCAAGAAAAGTGAAAAAATGTGGCTATAAGAAGACTTACCTGGTGGCTGAAATGGTAAAGAATCTGCCTGTAATGCAGGAGGACCCAGGTTCAATTCCTGGGTCAGGAAGATCCCTTGGAGAAGGAAGTGGCAACCCATTCCAGTATTCTTGGCTCAAAAATCTCAAGGACAGAGGAGCCTGGAGGGCTATAGTCCATGGGGTCGCAAAGAGTTGCACAAGACTGAATGACTAACACACACATAAGAAGACATGAATGTTTGTACAGCTGTTTTCATTTTCCAAACAGGAAATAATCTAACGTTCATCAACATGTGAATCTCTAAACAAAACATGGAATATTCGTATAATAAAATGTTCCTCAGCAATAAAAATAAATAGACTACTGGTACATATAGCAAAGTAAATAAATCTAAATATTATACTGAGGGTAATAAATCAGACACAGAAATGTAGGTACAATACTCTTCTGATTACTTTAGAATTCTACAACTCCAAATTGGTGATAGTGTTTTTAGGAGTTTAGGGTTGACTGAAAAGGGGCATGAAAGAATTTTCTCTGGTAGTGAAAATGGTTTGTATCTTGACTGAGGTGGTGGTTACATGGTGTAAACATTTGTCAAAGCTCATTGAACTGATCACTTAAAATATATGCATTGTATTGTATGTGTATTCAATGAGTTGATTAAAAATAAAGAGGAACCACTTATGAAATCAGTGTATATATGAAAAATCTTTTAAAGATATTTATAATTTATAGTCTTAATGAAATATTAATTATAAATATCATTTACTGAATGTTTACTATTAGTCAGGAACTGGTGTAAGCATTTTAAATATACAATATAGTTCAAAATATCACAATAAAACTATAAGATTAGCTTGAAATGCCCGAATGTAATAATTTTTAGTCAGTCAGATGAAAAATCTCATGATTGTACCAATTTACATTCCCACTGACAGTGTAGAAGGATTCCCTTTTCTCTACACCATCTCCAGCATTTATTGTCTGTAGGTTTTTTGATGATTGCTATTCTGACAAGTATGGGGTGATATCTCATTAGGGTTTTGATTTGCATTTCTCTAATAGTGATGCTGAACATCTTTTCATTATGGAGAACAATATGGAAGTTCCTTTAGAAACTAAATATAGAACTGCCATATGATCTGGCAATCCCACTCCTGGGCATGTATTCTGAGAAAATCATAATTCAAAAGGTACATGTACCTTTATACATATAAACATGCAGCTCTGTTTACGATAGCCAAGACATGGAAGCAACTGAATTGTCCATTAACAGAGGAGTAGATAAAGAAGATGCGATACATATACACAGTGGAATACTGTCGTTGCTGTTTTAGTGCTAAGTTATATCCAAGTCTTTGTAACACCATGGGCTGTAGCCCACCAGGCTCCTCTGTCCTTCGGATTTTCCAAGCAAGACTACTGGAGAGGGTTGACATTTCCTTCCCCAGGGAATCTTCCCAGCGCAGGGGACAAATCCTTCATCTCCTGCTTGGCAGGCAGATTCTTTAAATACTGAGCAAGCTGGAAACCCCCAATGGAATATTATTCACTCATAAAAAATAAAGGAAATAATGCCACTTGCAGCAACATGGATGGACCTAGAGATTGTCACACCGAGCGAAGTAAGTCAGAGAGAGAAAAATATCAAATGATATTGTTTATATGTAGAATAAAAAATATGGTATAAATGGATTTATTTACAAAAGAGAAATAGAGTCTTAGATGTAGAAGACAAATTTATGGTTACCAGAGGATTAAGGGGTGAGGGAGAGAGAAATTGTGAGACTGGGACGGACATATACACACTACTACATGGGATGACGAATGGATAACTACTTAGAACTTACTGTGTAGCACAGGGCTCTACTCAATACTCTGTAAGGACCTATATGGAAAAAAGTCTAAAAAAGGAACAGATATATGCATATGTATAACTGATTCACTTTACTGCACACCAGAAACCAATACACCATAGTATCATAAATCAACTATATGCCAACAAAACTTATCAAAAAATAATAAGACACAGAGAATTTCCCTTTGCCAAACACACCATTCACAATAAATAAGTGTTTTTTGTTTCCTTTGTGGACTATCCTTTACATATACTGCCAGGTAGGTTGGTAATCCTTATGTTAACTAGTTTATATCCTGCAACCTTTATTTCACGAACTCAGTTACTGTCAGCAGAAACAGTCCAACCATATTTCTACTTTCTTGATATCATAACACCTTGGCATCCACGGGTAGGTTGGCCAGCACTCTTGCATTACTGTACTGCCAAGGTTTCTTTCAAACCAGACAATAAAGATAAATCAACAGATAACATCTCTGAGGAAAGAAACTGCCAGCAGAAGATTAAGTCTTACTCTGTTGTCTCTTATTCTATAGCAAAGTGACTAAAAATAGCATTGTAACAGTTTTGTTCCCTCTGCCTCCAGTCTCCAATCCATTCTTCCCGAAAGCAGAGGGGCAGTGTTGTCTTTCAAGTCCTACAAAGTTTTAGTCGGACACGACTGAGCGACTTCACTTTCTTTCACAATCAGTAATGTTACAATCAGTATATTCTAAGATAGCATTTTACTAATAATATGTAAAGCTACAAACCTGAATATAATTATTTTAAAAGGACTATTGCAAAACTATGTCTAAATGCCAATTTCATCTCTCAGGAACATAATGGATTGATAAGACATTTTATTCCTACAATCTCTTCCAAATAGCCTTAAAAATTTAGTGTTATCTCACAGAAGATATCTCAAATGAGACTGCATATCTATCTCCAAAATAAGATAATACATTAAAAGTTTGCAAGTTATACTTTTTTATCAAAACAATGTATGATACATATTTATATCCTTCTATTTTGGGAATGAAGAATGGGGTCTGTAACTTCATTTATATCCATATACTTTGTGTTTTCTTTAATAGCTTTAAAAAGTCCAAACAGCTCATTGTTTGTTATGTTTCCCTAATAAAGGTAAATAGTTCTCGAGCATAGTATTCCATTTTTACTTCATGTCCTCAAGGTTAGGGTTTCTGCAACAATTTTTCTATTCATTTCATCATGGACATCTTGTAATCCGATACCAAAATACATGGTTAATACATGAATATGAGATATTCAGAGGAGAAAATGAAGGTATCTACCCAATATCCATTTAACTTTTTTTTCCTTTCTAACAAAACTGCAGTTGTATTCAGGACATCAATATATCTAAAGAAAATAATTTAATCTCTCAGTCTCAACTGCAGTTAAAGATGGTCATGTATTATATTTCCAAATGAGTTGTTGGAGACTTTTTAAAATAAATGTTACCGCCAGCAATGTGGATATAATGAGTAGATATCTTGTGAGCATAAGAAAAATAGTGTGTTAAGAAGAGCAGATCTGGAAATCGGCAGGCAAATGAATTTTTGATGGCATACTTGAACTGATGTGCCAAACCTGAATTATGTATTTCCTAATTTCATGTTATGAAGCAGGTAACCTAAATAAGATATGGTTAAGCTACTCTTTTGGTGCTTTTATTATGTGCTCTGGACACCATTATAACACCATGTTTTTATTAACTAGGTAGGAACTGTAATTCTTCATTAAAATCTACCAGTCCTTACCTTTTCAGTCACTTCACTGATGTCTCTACCTTGAGACTCAGTCTTGTCTGATTTCTGAGCCAAAAGCAAATAGAGCGGTAAGTATATTAGGTATTTTAGCACCACGGTCTAGAAGGCCTTGCAATAAATCTTGCTGTCAAGAGAGCAGGACTTGGCACTTGAGCATTCTTATAACCTGAAATATTGGCTTAATCTTAGGAATTTGTTTTCTTTTGCTAGCGTTGTAGTTTTCTCTAGAACTGGCAGGAGGCTTAAGTCTCAATTTTATTTGTGTAAGAACCTGATGTTCTTCCTAATCCTTGTCAGGGTCCTTCTAGAAGAAGGTTGCTGGTTAAATGCAAAGGTTTCAGGCTATGCAAATGTCTTATTTTGGGTTAAATTGTGTAGCCATTCATTTGGTCTAAGACCCCATGGAGATTCATGCCTGAAATCTCTTCCATTATGACTGATCCAGGAAAGCAGAGATGACCCAAGAATTTATCATGTAATTTGAATTCAGAATTTCTTTTAAAATTAAAAATTTGTACTTGTGGTTTGAAGCTGGAAAGTCCACCAGATTTACCAGTCATTTAAGTAAGGCTTGACTTGAAAATAACAGAAAGCGACAGCTTTTCCATTGCTTTTGGGCTTTAAATATCTTGAAAATTTTAAGAACTGATGAGAGGGGCAGAGATTTACTTCTGTGTGAATCATTCATGTGTAAAAGCATTTTATTTTATATCAGAAAAGTTCCTGAAAAACTCAGAAGATCTGTATTGCTCTGTAAAGTTCAGTAGGCTCTCTACTCACCATTATCAAAAGGGAAACACAGGGGTAAGATATTAAACTTTTAACTAGCTACATTTCAGTGGTTAAAATTTTGACAAAAGGTAATGAAAGCTTTGTATAGGTTAACGAAAGCTATATGAATGGGATGTATGTGTGCATACACACACATATATATATACACACACACACATATATNGGTCGGGAAGATCTCCTGGAGAAGGAAATGGCAACCCACTCCAGTACTCTTGCCTGGAGAATCCCATGGAGGGAGGAGCCTGGTAGGCTACAGTCCATGGGGTCGCAAAGAGTCGGACACGACTGAGCGACTTCACTTTCTTTCACAATCAGTAATGTTACAATCAGTATATTCTAAGATAGCATTTTACTAATAATATGTAAAGCTACAAACCTGAATATAATTATTTTAAAAGGACTATTGCAAAACTATGTCTAAATGCCAATTTCATCTCTCAGGAACATAATGGATTGATAAGACATTTTATTCCTACAATCTCTTCCAAATAGCCTTAAAAATTTAGTGTTATCTCACAGAAGATATCTCAAATGAGACTGCATATCTATCTCCAAAATAAGATAATACATTAAAAGTTTGCAAGTTATACTTTTTTATCAAAACAATGTATGATACATATTTATATCCTTCTATTTTGGGAATGAAGAATGGGGTCTGTAACTTCATTTATATCCATATACTTTGTGTTTTCTTTAATAGCTTTAAAAAGTCCAAACAGCTCATTGTTTGTTATGTTTCCCTAATAAAGGTAAATAGTTCTCGAGCATAGTATTCCATTTTTACTTCATGTCCTCAAGGTTAGGGTTTCTGCAACAATTTTTCTATTCATTTCATCATGGACATCTTGTAATCCGATACCAAAATACATGGTTAATACATGAATATGAGATATTCAGAGGAGAAAATGAAGGTATCTACCCAATATCCATTTAACTTTTTTTTCCTTTCTAACAAAACTGCAGTTGTATTCAGGACATCAATATATCTAAAGAAAATAATTTAATCTCTCAGTCTCAACTGCAGTTAAAGATGGTCATGTATTATATTTCCAAATGAGTTGTTGGAGACTTTTTAAAATAAATGTTACCGCCAGCAATGTGGATATAATGAGTAGATATCTTGTGAGCATAAGAAAAATAGTGTGTTAAGAAGAGCAGATCTGGAAATCGGCAGGCAAATGAATTTTTGATGGCATACTTGAACTGATGTGCCAAACCTGAATTATGTATTTCCTAATTTCATGTTATGAAGCAGGTAACCTAAATAAGATATGGTTAAGCTACTCTTTTGGTGCTTTTATTATGTGCTCTGGACACCATTATAACACCATGTTTTTATTAACTAGGTAGGAACTGTAATTCTTCATTAAAATCTACCAGTCCTTACCTTTTCAGTCACTTCACTGATGTCTCTACCTTGAGACTCAGTCTTGTCTGATTTCTGAGCCAAAAGCAAATAGAGCGGTAAGTATATTAGGTATTTTAGCACCACGGTCTAGAAGGCCTTGCAATAAATCTTGCTGTCAAGAGAGCAGGACTTGGCACTTGAGCATTCTTATAACCTGAAATATTGGCTTAATCTTAGGAATTTGTTTTCTTTTGCTAGCGTTGTAGTTTTCTCTAGAACTGGCAGGAGGCTTAAGTCTCAATTTTATTTGTGTAAGAACCTGATGTTCTTCCTAATCCTTGTCAGGGTCCTTCTAGAAGAAGGTTGCTGGTTAAATGCAAAGGTTTCAGGCTATGCAAATGTCTTATTTTGGGTTAAATTGTGTAGCCATTCATTTGGTCTAAGACCCCATGGAGCTTCATGCCTGAAATCTCTTCCATTATGACTGATCCAGGAAAGCAGAGATGACCCAAGAATTTATCATGTAATTTGAATTCAGAATTTCTTTTAAAATTAAAAATTTGTACTTGTGGTTTGAAGCTGGAAAGTCCACCAGATTTACCAGTCATTTAAGTAAGGCTTGACCTGAAAATAACAGAAAGCGACAGCTTTTCCATTGCTTTTGGGCTTTAAAAATCTTGAAAATTTTAAGAACTGATGAGAGGGGCAGAGATTTACTTCTGTGTGAATCATTCATGTGTAAAAGCATTTTATTTTATATCAGAAAAGTTCCTGAAAAACTCAGAAGATCTGTATTGCTCTGTAAAGTTCAGTAGGCTCTCTACTCACCATTATCAAAAGGGAAACACAGGGGTAAGATATTAAACTTTTAACTAGCTACATTTCAGTGGTTAAAATTTTGACAAAAGGTAATGAAAGCTTTGTATAGGTTAACGAAAGCTATATGAATGGGATGTATGTGTGCATACACACACATATATATATACACACACACATATATATTCAATTTCTGTGACAGTCATTGAGTAAATGACATTTACATTTTAAATTTCTATACTGTTATATTAGTGAGACTAAGAACACTGTACTTAAAGACCATTTTGAACAAGTGTGTGGGATATCTCTGTTGTGACATTCAACAGATTTATGTTTTTTCCACGAAATAAAAGAATTTACAAAAGAGAAAGACCTTCAAACTATTACAGTAGTAAACACTGTGAATTTTACACACATCACCTGGTCCAGATAAAAATGTGTAACTCATATTATTGTACATAACAGTTCTGCTTTATTTACATGTCCAGCTTCATGATGTTACTCATTGACCTTTGTATAAGAAACTAACTGATGAATCTATTTTGAACTTCAGAGTCAAATCATTCTGTCTTTTGAAGGACTGACAGATTCACCAGAAAATATGAATGCTATTGCTTTTTGTATTTTTAATTTTTGGAGCCTGAATGCCAGAAACCACAAAACTAAATTCAAATGCTTAGTTATGGCAACCATCTGATCCCCTTTCCAAGTACATTTATCTCCCTTCATTGTGACCAAAGTGTACACATACAATAAAGTCTATCTTCTTTATCTTAAAAATTGTTACCAATTGCTTGTTTTTAAAAATTAAGTCATTTTAATTTTGTGAGGAAAATAAGGGGAGAATCATATAAATATGTGGAGAAGGGAAAAGCTACCCACTCCAGTATTCTGGCCTAGAGAATTTCATGGACTGTATAGTCCATAGGGTCACAAAGATTTGGACACGACTGAACCACTTTCTCATGAAAATGTGTGAAGATACAGTCAAATAGTTGAAATGTAAAAATTGAAATAATTTGAATTAGCATGAATATTGAAAAAATGGCTTGAATGTGAATATTGAAATAATAAAAATGTCATGTAACTAGTTTGATTACTATTTAAAATGGGTTAATTAGGTTTACATTGTTTATAAACAGCCTGAAGAGTTGAATCTTCCAAGTCAATTAGCCTTTAACACTATTTCAACTGTATCAGAAGCAGTGAGAAGTTACAGAGGGAAAATATAGCATAATTCTCCATGACTGACTCTATTCCAGCAGTTTTGCAATTCAATTTTGAAATGCAAGGGACACCAAAAAATGAAATCACCACATTTTAGCCATAAATATATGAGAAATAATCAGTTACCACAATGATACAGAAAAGCTTATGTAATCATTTTACATTATAAAAATAAAACTTAGGCAAAGGGCATAGAGAAATTGGCACTATTACTACTGCTATCATTTGGATATAATTGAGAAAAAATGTAAGATGAATGAAGCTTTTAGAACATGTTATCTGGGATAGTTTTTAAACTTTGCTTTATTTTCAAGCAGTGTCAAAGTGCTTGTCTCCAGGTCATCACACAATAAACTTGATAAGAACCAAAATATGAATTTGCCAAATTTATACTGAGGATTTCCTGTTATCTCCTCCCCTTGGTGAAATGACTTCACATTCCCTAATTTCAGCATAATCCATAATAATATATCTAACTAAAACTATATATTTATGCAATATATAGATATATAAAATATGTACACACATACTCAATACTCATGGAATACTGGGGATAGTAGGAGCGTTAAGATATATATTTTTTTCCTCCTCTATCTTACATATGGTAATGTAAGTTTCCATGTTACTCTTTCCATATATCTCACCCTCTCCTCCCCTCTCCCCATGTCCGTAAGTCTATTCTCTGTTTCTCTATTGTTAAGCCAGTAAATAAATTCTCCAGTACCATTTTTCTAGATTCTGTATACGTGTGTTGCTGCTGCTGCTGCTGCTGCTAAGTCACTTCAGTCGTGTCCGACTCTGTGCGACCCCATAGACGGCAGCCCACCAGGCTCCCCCATCCCTGGGATTCTCCAGGCAAGAACACTGGAGTGGGTTGCCATTTCCTTCTCCAATGCATGAAAGAGAAAAGTGAAAGTGAAGTCGCTCAGTCTGTCCGACTGTTAGTGACCCCATTAGAATACAGTATTTAGCTTTCTCTTTCTGACTCACTTCACTCTGTATAATAGGTTCTGGGTTCATCCACCTCATTAGAACTGACTCAAATGTGTTCCAGTTTATGGCTGAGTAATATTCTATCGTGTATATGTACCACAACTTATTTATCCATTCTTCTGTTGATGGACGTCTAGGTTGCCTCCATGTTCTAGCTATTGTAAATAGTGCTGCAATGAACAATAGGAGACATGTGTCTCTTTCAATTTGGTTTCCTCAGGGTATGTGCCTAGGAATGGGATTGCTGGGTCATATGGTGGTTTTATTCCTAGTTTTTTAGGGAATCGCCATATTATCTTCCATAGTGGCTGTATCAATTTACATCGCCACCAACAGTGCAAGAGTGTTCCCTTTTCTCCACACCCTCTCCAGCATTTATTGTTTGTAGACTTTTTGATGAGGGCCATTCTGACCGGTATGAGTTGACATCTCATTGTAGTTTTGATTTGTATTTCTCTAATAATAAGCGATATTGAAGGGCTTCCCTGGTGGTTCAGAGGTTAAAGCGTCTGCCTTCGATGCAGGAGACCCGGGTTCGATCCCTGGGTCGGGAAGATCCCCTGGAGAAGGAAATGGCAATCCACTCCAGTATTCTTGCCTGGAGAATCCCATGGACAGAGAAGCCTAGTAGGTTACAGTCCACGGGGTCGCCAAGAGTCGGACACGACTGAGCGACTTCACCTCACCTCAAGTGATATTGAGCATCTTGTCCTGTGTTTTTATAGCCATCTATATGTCTTCTTTGGAGAAATGTCTGTTTAGGTATTTTCCCCACTTTTTGATTGATTGGGCTATTTGTTTTTCTGGTATTGAGCTATATGAGCTGCTTGTATATTTTGGAAATTAATCCTTTGACAGTTGTTTCAATTGCTATTATTTTCTCCTATTCTGAGGGTTGTCTTTTCACCTTGCTTATAGTTTCCTTTCCTATGCAAAAGCTTTTAAGTTTTTAAGTATATTCCATAATAATATATCTAACTATAAAGTTATATATTTTGCAATATGTATAAAATATGAACACATATACTCAATACTCATGGCTCAATATTCATGGCCTAGGGATAGTAGGAGTGTTCTTAAGATACATTTTTAAAGGCAAGGAAAAAGAGAGCGAGGCAAAACAAATTTGGGAGAGAGAATGTATTCGGTTCAAACAGAGTGAGGCAGAAGACAGATCACATATTTCACTGAATCTGAAAGTCATTAATTTTAAGATTAACTTATTTTTTCACTACCAAGAAAGAAAAAAAGTTGCTGTCAATTACAGTATGACACATCATTCATTTGAATCATCCTGAAGTTAGCATATCAAATGTGAAAAAGTCCATCTTAGAATCAATGAGATATATCAACATATGTAGTATTTTTTGTCATTTTTTCTATTTTGAGTGATGTCTCTATGCATTTTCAAGATTAATATTTTAGATTAACATTAAAACTAGTTTTACCTTCAAGCAACTGAAATTATTAAATGAGAATGCTGATGAGCTGCAAAAGTTTCCTTTTTTCATGAGTTATTTCTGAAGTCTAAAATGTGGTTAGTTCCTTGTTCATAAAGAAAAGGTCTCCCTTGCCGATAAACAAGTTAGAGGTTTAATACAAATGACTGTTCATTATTCGTGTATGGAACTTCATGGGGTCAGCCCTCTGAGTTAATAATTAATGTAGAATTGGGAACATATTTGTCTATTTTTTGTTTCCTCTAGTGTTTGAAGTGTAAATGCTCTATTACTAGAATAATTTTCCCACCCAATTTAGAACCCTTCAACAAAGTTGTTATTCAGTCCTTAAAACAGATGCATATATTTTGCTCAAATTCATGGAACTCTTGGGCATCTGAATCTTCCTTCAAAATTCATAGTTTTTTTCATTTGTTATTACATAATTAAATAGTGCAATCTGGTACCTCACCAAACTACAGACACATTTTAAGCCCAACTCTTCCTTTTCTAATCAATGTTAAATATTGTAGGTTTCATTAATAGCATGCCAGCTTTGAATTTATTAATGACTTTGAGTTAGGAGCCTAGTTGGTAAATTATAGTATGTTTTTAAAAAATTTATTTATTATATTTGGCTGTGCTGGGTCTTCATTGATGAGCTGGGGTTCTCTCAGTCACAATACCTAGGTTTTTCACTGCAGAATCTTCCCGTGTTGGGGAGCATGGGCTTAGCTCCCCACAGCATGTGGAATTTTCCTGGACCAGGGATTCAGCCCATGTTCCCCGCATAGGCAGGTGGATTCTTAACCACTGGATCACCAGGGAAGTCCTAAATCATGGTATGGCTAACAATTTATTTATTCATCTTTAAACTATATTTAATTCTATGAGAATTAGAGTAGTTTTTTTTAAAAAAAGAGAAAATCTAATTCTAGTCAGTGTAAAATTAGAATAAAAGTCCTTAGGCATATTTTTCTTTAAAAATTATATTTTAAAATATGAAATAGATATGCAACAAATTAGATTGATGTCTGATATATACAGCTAGCAGTAAGACAAATTCCCTCTGTTACCATGATGCCTGTAGCTTGATTGAGACAATGGCTATCTATGTTACAGAATGTAAAGATCAAACAGTTAGCAACTGTTCTCAGCCCTTGGGACCTTATCTGTTGGATGTTACATGATAAGAGAATAACATATGTGAACTGTAATGCCATGGCTGCATGAAAACCATACACAAGTTAAGATGAACTGCTTTACTTAGGGCTTTTACAATAGAGTAATTAAAAGACTTCCATTTAATATTAATTTTTGTATTAAAAAATGTGCACTCAATTTTATTGTTTACTATTTTATTTAGTGTCACACTAAATCTTTGTGCCTCAATTTCCTTACCCAAAAGGACAACAATGTACCAGCCTCACTCACTTTTTAGGGTTGTTATTAACAAGTGAGAAAATGTACCAGCCTCACTCACTTCTTAGAGTTGTTATTAACAAGTGAGAAAACGTATTGGAAAAGACCTTACACTCCTGCCATAAGACAATATGTGGGATACAACGTGATTACATGGCACAAAATACGGAGCTGTGTTTTTTTCAAAGTTAACAAACTGACAAGGGAGAGAGCTCAGCTAGCCTCGGAGAAATTTCATGCCAATGGCTCCACGTCCCGTGTGTGTGGTTCAGTGCCACCTGGTGGTAGATTTGATTTGGGTTTAAATATAACAGAGCAACTCTGGGTTCAGCGGCTGACTGGCCCCTCCAAGACAGCAGCAGGGGCTTCAAAAACCTGCTGCTTGCTCTTGGTTCCACTTCTGTTGAGGATACTGGGGACAGATAATAGCAGGAATGAGAGACTCAACTTACACCTCCTCATCTGCTGCTGCTGTTTTCCTGCCCCATCCTGCTCTTCTCTGCCCACCTCCACACCAGATGAGTCTATCCCAGTTGGAGGCCATCAGGTGAGTGAGCGTCAAACAAAAGCCATTCTACCATCAGCAATCGGATTAAATCCAGTGAATATAAGATAGTCTTTTTCCCTTAGATGATTTTTAAACTATAAAACAACATGAACAAAGTATTATAATTCAAATGAACGAAGTATTTAATGCCAAGTACTTACCTAGCTTTCTAGGTTGCCCAAATGGTAAAGAATCTGTGTGCCAAGTGGGAGACCCAGGTTCAGTCCCTGAGTTGGGAAGATCCCTTGGAGAAGGGAATGGCAACCCACTCCAGTATTCTTGCCTGGAGAATTCCATGGACAGAAGAGCCTGGCGGACTAAGTCTATGGGGTCGCAAATAGTTGGACACGACTGAGCGACTAACACACATTATAATCATGTCTAAAATTTTCTGTAATACATTTCACACAAAAAACACTGTCATAAAAAAAGCTGCCATTATTGACATTTGTACTTC
Source organism: Oreotragus oreotragus (assembly GCA_006410675.1). Classification (NCBI taxonomy): domain Eukaryota; kingdom Metazoa; phylum Chordata; class Mammalia; order Artiodactyla; family Bovidae; genus Oreotragus; species Oreotragus oreotragus. Next base: position 335,035 of record SJYX01004125.1, on the reverse strand, counting down.
TTATTGGTGAAAATATGAAAATGATGGTTTTTCAGCTTACCTTTTAACATGCCCCACATCTACTTAAAGAAGAGGCTAGCTGTGTGACAACAGGACCTATGAATGTAAAAGTATCTAAACACCATCATGTGGCTTCCCCTAACTGCAAAGGATACCAGGAAACTTAATCCCTGCTATGCAGTCACTTTCCAGGAAGAATTTAACCCAACAGAATGGAAAACAGATATTCAGTGGACAGCTCAACATCTCTGTCACATCTACATGTTAGGATTTCACATATTTTATATATAAACATGTCTTCAGTTCAGTTCAGTTGCTCAGTCATGTCCAACTCTTTGCGACCTCATGAACCACAGCACACCAGGCCTCCCTGTCCATCACCAACTCCCAGAGTCCACCCAAACCCATGTCCATTGAGTCGGTGATACTATCCAACCATCTCATCCTCTGTCGTCCCCTTCTCCTCCTGCCTTCAATCTTTTCCAGCATCAGGGTCTTTTCAAATGAGTCAGCTCTTCACATGAGGTGGTCAAAGTATTGGAGTTTCAGCTTCAACATCAGTGCTATCAATGAACACCCATGACTGATCTCCTTCAGAATGGACTGGTTGGATCTCCTTGCAGTCCAAGGGACTCTCAAGAGTCTTCTCCAATACCACAGTTCAAAAGCATCAATTCTTTGGTGCTCTGCTTTCTTTATAGGCCAACTCTCACATCTATACCTGACTACTGGAAAAACCATAGCCTGGACTAGATGGACCTTTGTTGGCAAAGTAATGTCTCTGCTTTTGAATATGCTATCTAGGTGGTCATAACTTTCCTTCCAAGGAGTAAGCATCTTTTAATTTCATGGCTGTAATCACCATCTGCTGTGATTTTGGAGCCCCCAAAAAATAAAGTCAGCCACTGCTTCCCCATCTATTTCCCATGAAGTGATGGGACCAGATGCCATGATCTTAGTTTTCTGAATGTTGAGCTTTAAGCCAATTTTAGAATATGCTATCTAGGTGGTCATAACTTTCCTTCCAAGGAGTAAGCATCTTTTAATTTCATGGCTGTAATCACCATCTGCTGTGATTTTGGAGCCCCCAAAAAATAAAGTCAGCCACTGCTTCCCCATCTATTTCCCATGAAGTGATGGGACCAGATGCCATGATCTTAGTTTTCTGAATGTTGAGCTTTAAGCCAATTTTCTCACTTTCCTCTTTCACTTTTATCAAGAGGCTCTCTAGTTTGTCTTCACTTTCTGCCATAAGGGTGGTGTTTTCTGCATATTTAAGGTTATTGATATTTCTCCCAGCAGTCTTGATTCCAGCTTGTGCTTCTTCCAGCCTAGCGTTTCTCATGATGTATTCTGCATATAAGTTAAATAAACAGGGTGACAATATACAGCTTTGAAGTATTCCTTTTCCTATTTGGAACCAGTCTGTTGTTCCATGTCCAGTACTAACTGTGGTTTCTTAAACACATGTGGTGTTTTATAAATGTGTAAATTGATTAATAACACTTAAACACTTGGAGATCTCATAAAAAAAGAGTTTTCATAATCCTGCCTTTTCTGGGAGAAAACAATATCAGATGATCTGGCAACACTGGCCCACATTTCCTCTGGGCAACAGTTGGTTGGAGTTGAGAAGTAGCTGCCTGCATTCTCTCCAGTTTGCTGGAGAAAAAAACCTGACCAGCTTCACCCATTAACTTCCCCTCTTAAACCTGTAATCACTGAATTTTTAACCCCTGACTAATCATAAGATGAAGAACATAGTTTTAGAAAGATTTGGGAAATTCTCAATTTTAGGGGTTATTCAGAGAAAAAAAGAGTTACTTAGTATAGGTTACTTTTCTGTGAAAACTGTTCCAAATATACAATTCAGAGCATTTATAGAGAAAAATAATAGGGATATAATGTCCCCCTTAAAATCAAGTTAAGAATAAATGCATTTAAATTTATAAAGAGAGGGGAAAAGGGAGCAAAAGTGAAATGAGCAAGGATAGAGACAGGGTTGGGGTTAAGCCTAAATGTAAAATATAACAGGTAAGAGAGATCATCTTTTTTAAGTAGAGAGAGATGTTAGTTGGCAACATTCAAAGCACTTGAAGGAATCTAAGAAATAGAAGCTTTCCTAGTATTTCATAATTTAGGAATGTTTATCTAGCAAGAGAACAATATAATGATGATATTAATAATTTATAATGACAACTAAGATTTATGGAGTTCTTATTCTTTGCTAGCACTACCCTAAGTGCTTTATATGGATTGTTTCATTTAACCATTTCAGAATTATGGTTTAAAATCCACATAAAAGTGGTGATTGGCTGCCTGTGTGACAACAGGCAGACTTTTAAATGTAGAGATGTCCAATAGAGTTACCAAAGTTCCCCTGTCTGGGAGGGAAGCTTAAATGATTTCAATAAATTCTTGATTGGCTGCCCTATAGACAAAGGAATAGAGAGAAACACTTTAGTAATAGAAACCCAAACATTTGCTTCATAATTTATTATATGATATTACTTTGTAATAGCTTGTCCTTGAAAAATAGTTTGTTCAGTTGAATATTATTCTTTGTAATGTCTTTTATCTACGATTGCAACGGTAGAGAGCTAAGAAGATTCTAACACAGAAAATCAACCCAACTGTCATCATCATTGGGTATTATTTTCAAAGACAACACTCTTCAGATCAAAAGTTAAAAAATATGCTGTTTCTACCTACTCATCATTTCCTTGCACAAGCGGTTTTCTTTCATATTAAACAAATTTTATATATTTAAATTATTAACACCTGTCTAGGGATGCGAACGGGGAAGGCAATGGCACCCCACCCCAGTACTCTTGCCTGGAAAATCCCATGGATGGAGTAGCCTGGTGGGCTGCAGTCCATGGGGTCACTAACAGTCGGACAGACTGAGCGACTTCACTTTCACTTTTCTCTTTCACGCATTGGAGAAGGAAATGGCAACCCACTCCAGTATTCTTGCCTGGAGAATCCCAGGGATGGGGGAGCCTGGTGGGCTGCCGTCTATGGGGTCACACAGAGTCGGACACGACTGAAGTGACTTAGCAGCAGCAGCAGGGATGCGAAGGCATACTAATGATTAATGTTAAGGGTATGACTTTAAGTTTAATTCTAGGAAATAAAAGAGAACTTGAAATTTAGATAGAAATGCAAGTATCAGTATTGTGTTTTTCCAAGAATGTTGGCAGTTTTTCTCTTCTAAAGATATTTGGAATCTAAATTCTTCCCAGAAACTTAAAAAAAAAGAAAAAGAAAAATCTGTGATTAGTTGGGCATCATCTTCTTACAGAATAACAAGCAAGGTACTAAGCTGGTGGGTATTATCTATAATCAAAAGAATAAGAGGGATATTGAGATAATGCTTCCAGTGGCAATAAGTTGGTCACTAAAGTCTTAGAAGGCATTTTCAACCAGAAATTATTGAGAAATTATATATTCATTAGATAGGTTCATAAGACTGTTCTTGAGTGATTTATTTTTATTGTCAAAAGATTTTTGCCTTGTTTCATGTAAGAACTGTCAAATTATTTCATTTTACTTCAAAATCTTCCAAGCATCCTTTTTTCTATTCTGAGAATTTTAACTGAATTTATTGCATAAGAAATTGTATCATCATCTCTAAAAAATAATGATATATTAGAATTTTAATGTATCCTTTAACAGTTGAAAGCTGTGATATGTTTATTTATCCTGCCACTTTTTTAAAAGCAAAATCGAAATGAGGTAGCATACAGAAATAAAAATCCTAAGTTGGTAATTTTTTTTAACAATAAAAGCCTATTTTGGTTTGAAATATTTGTCACTTTCATAAGAGTTTCATAATGCATAATCCTATTTTACCACAGGTAAATGATAGGAAAAAGACACAGAGCTCTATTTCGTGCAAATACACTTTGAATTTCATTCGTTCTTTGTTCTGAAACAAGATCTTAGTCTATTCTTCTATTCTTTTCCTGACCCAATCTATAAAGCCATTGTGTTTTGATCATTCAGCCAATCTGGACATGGATACACATGCATTCCTCCTGCACACTCTAAAAGGATTAAAGACTAACTGTACCACTCCTCTGCAAAGTCAGGCCCATTGCCAAGCCAGGGGAATGTGGAGAGTAGTTTACTTGCAGGGCTACCCTTGAAGGTCTAGCGAGGGACTGGACTGACTGGCCATTGCTTCAGCTGAGAGTCACTGTAAGAGCTGAGAACAAACATGGTACAGAAAGGAGAATGGCAACTGCATCGAGCAAAGAGCCCTCAACCCTCTCCTTGAGAACACAGGAAGTTGGAAGGCAGAGGCAAACTATCCTGATTGTGAATACTCATGTCATGTCAATTTCCTCTCGCCTTTAGATGCCTGAATGATGGAAATGATGCAAATACCAACACCAAAGCTCCAGTCAGATTCTAACAGGGGACTTCAAACGGACCTCAGGGAGATAAGGTAGCTGAGGTGTGTCCATTCTCAGACTTTAAGACCCAAACAACAGTATAGTTGGGTCCCTTGGATAACACAGGTTTGACTTGTGCAAGTCCACTTATACACAGATTTTTTTCAGTAGCAAATTCTGCTGTACAACATGATCTGTGGTTGGTTAAATCTGTGGATGTGGAACTCTGAGTATAAACTGCAACATGGATGGCCAACCCTTTAATTATGTGCAGATTGTCTCCCTAATCCCCATGTCGTCAAGGGTCAACTGTACTCACAATTTAAGATGAATAAAGGAAAAACAAGAAGGTCTATATGCAGTAAAAATGGGACATAAAGGAAAGCATGGTATGCTATGTTTGCTTGACGAAAAAGCCTATGTTCAAAGATTTTCCCCCCTAGTAACAGAAGAAAGATCGGGCAACTTCACCTTCTTAAAGGAAATTAAAGAAAATCCTGACTCTATAAAATGGAGATGGCAATGAGATGATTTAAAAAAAACAAAAAACAAAAAACCAGGCCGGACTGAAAAAAAAGTTAGCATAAAATGCATTAAAGGGGAAAATGACACTGATGATCTTAAAACCACGTTGGAGGCAGAAAAGAGAAGTAATAATGCAAAAGCCTCTGAATGCAGGACAGATTTCAGAATATCACATAGTTCAAAGCATGTGATTAAATACAAGATAATCAAAACTGTAGAAAATAATGGAAATCCATCATTGAGATAATAGTCATGTTTGAATATGAAACAAGAAGAAATTCAACAAATAAAAATTTAAAGATAAACTATTCCTGAATTGAATGAGAACCTAAAACTACAGATTCATAGGATAGGGCTTATCAGCTAACACTCAGAAAATTTTTAATGAGCTTACTGATCGCTAAGAATAGGGAAAGACTTCTTCATATATCTAGACCAGAAGGTCACCTACAAGTGAAACACTTAGTCTTGCTTTAATCTGTCAGCAAAAATAGCTGTTAGACAAAAGCGCTGTACTTCATACAGAATGTGCATCATATACTAGGTTTCCTTACAGTCCTGTCAGTGCAAAGTCAACAGAGCTGTCAACCATGTGAACATTCACAAATACATCATCTCCGTGTACATCCTGATGAATCTACTTGAATATGTAATTTAGTGCAATGAAAAATAAACCAAAATGTCAACTTTATGAAAGTTCACCTCTGTATATATCTGAACACAGAATTAATGTTAAATGGTTATAGTTATAAATTATATACATAATTATATTAATTGTTAAGAAGGAAAGCTGAGTATGATAACAAGATTATGGGGACCAAAAATCCTGTAATATAGCATGACAAAACCCCCAGAACGGAGATTTAAAAAAATGACAAGATTGACTGTCCTAATTTCTTCATATCTCATTAAGGAAGAGATTCATTAGTTTCTGTCTGTCTCTTATACACATCTAGATGTGTATANATATTAATTGTTAAGAAGGAAAGCTGAGTATGATAACAAGATTATGGGGACCAAAAATCCTGTAATATAGCATGACAAAACCCCCAGAACGGAGATTTAAAAAAATGACAAGATTGACTGTCCTAATTTCTTCATATCTCATTAAGGAAGAGATTCATTAGTTTCTGTTGCAGTGTAGAAAACATAATTAAATAAACCATAATACAAATTCTCTAATAACTAATATTCCAGTTGGGGGGAAAAATACTGATTAAAATAAAAGAATGTCTTCCCTGAGAAGGGGAAACACAGTTTTAGTGAACCAGTCATCTGCTTTAAAAAGAAAAACAAAAAAAATCCAAAACAGGAAGTTTTATATATATATATATATATACGTACACACACCAAGTAAATACAAATAAAAAGAAAGGCTCAGAATATCAATATCAAAGGAAGTCACTTATAATAACTTTATACTGATGAAGGATTAACTTCACAATGGAACTCTAGATGTCATGAATATTTATACTTGTAAAAATATTGTACAAAACATATAAAGCAAAACCTTCAGAAGTATAAGGGGAAATAATAAACACAGTGAGAGTGAAAGTCGCTCAGTCGTGTCTGTTTGCGACCCCATGGACTATATAGTCCGTGGAATTCTCCAGGCCAGAATACTGAAGTGGGTAGCCTTTCTCTTCTCCAGGGGATCTTCTTGACCCAGGAATCAAACCAGTGTCTCCTGCATGGTAGGCAGATCTTTGCCAGCTGAGCTATCAGTGAAACCCAATAAACACAGTAGTAATGGATTTATATTTAATTTTCTCAGTCTTTGACAGACCAAGTAAACAAAATATAACTGAAGGTATTGAAACTATTTCTCTCTATATATTGTATAAAATACATTTGTTCAGTCGTCATTTTGTGAGATGTCTTATAAGGCAACAAGCATACGTCACTCAATTCAGAATACTAGAAACTATGTAGACCACATACTTTAAATAGAACACAATAATACTATAAATAAAAACATGGAATAAAAACTCAAACATAATCTTTTTAAAATCTCTCAGAATCCGATTTCCAGAATGGTAAAGTAAGCTATCAAAGATCAACCCTGACACTGATGACAACTATAAACTCTGGACAAGACACACACACACACACACACACACAAAATAACCCACTATCTTAATGATTCCAAATTGGAAACCAAAGAATGCAAACAGGTGACGGGAATCTAAATTTAGAGAAGTGGGAGGCCCGGGGGCGGGGGGGGGCATTTTTTTCATTATTTGCAGCTTTGCCCTAAAGATG
>SJYX01004125.1:290459-325047 GCA_006410675.1 Oreotragus oreotragus | reverse complement strand
GTGGCCCAGATGGTAAAGAATCCGCCCGCAGTGCAGGAGGCCTGGCTTCGGGGGGATCCCCTGGAGAAGGGAATGGCAACCCACTCCAGTCTTCTTGCCTGGAGAGTTCCATGGACAGAGGAGCCCCGTGGGCTACACCCCATGGAGTTGCAAAGAGTCAGACAAGACTGAATGACTAACACACTCTCTACTGCAGAATAGTTCAGTTGCTGTATTCATTTTTTTATTGCTGTGGAACCAATTAATACAAATCTAACATTATAAAGGTATACTACGTCCTTACTGTCTCACAACGTAGCTGGATCCTGAGCTCAAAGTCTCACAGGGTATTATTGAGGTGTCATTCAGGCTACATTCTTATCCTGAGGTTGACTGGGGGAAGACTCACTTCCAAGCCCACTCAGGCTGATGGCAGGATTCATTTCTTTAAAGTTGTAGAACTGTGGATCTGACTTCTTGCTGGCTTTCTGCTGGAGGCTGCCCTCAACTTCTAGAGGCTACCATAAGTTCCTAGAGGCTGCTTTTGGTTCCTTGCCAAGTGGCTTTTCCAACATGATTATTTACTTCTTCAAACCAGCAGGGAGTGTCTCTAGAGACTCACTCTAAATGCAAGGTACAATCTTCAGTGATGTAACATGATTATGGACGTAACATGCTATCATCTTTGCTATATTCTATTGGTTCCAAGTGTTGAAGAGGAAGAAATTTTTCTCTACCCTTCTAGGTTCTTCTGGCTGGTCCAAGAATTATATTACAGATTAACAAGAGAAAATCAGAAGTGCAATAACATGTATATACAGGAAAGACCCAGGATAACTGCGTAACTTGCCAAACTACTCAAAACTCTCATCTTAAATACCATCTTCGGCTATAGACAAAAGAATATATTGGCAGTAGTGGCTTGGGATTTCAAAGGAGAGGATGGCAATTCACATGGAGATGGGAAAGCAAAAGTTTAGTAAACAAGTGTATGCTGGGCCATGCAGAGACAATGGACTCAGATAGGAATTTTAACAAATAAATGGACTTTGCTAGATTCCTCCCTGTCCACACACCTGCTTCACAGTGTAGTTATCTATGGTGATAGCTCCCTTCCTGTAACAGGTCCTTCTTTTAGACACTTAGGGAGAAGATCAAAGTTTCTTGCTGCTTCTTTTGAGTCTTGATTGTCTTCAGTTTGAAATAATCCAAGGGCCAAAGGAGCATCTGGGGGTGGTTAATTTTGCTCCCCTGCAGAAGCAAGCCAAAGGTCCCACACTCAGTGGGAGAAGGAACAAGGGCATGAGCACGAACATCTGGAGATAGATCTCTTTGGCTGTGTTGACTCCTTGCTGCACATGTGGAGGGCTTCTCTTGCTGTGGCATCTGAGTTTAGTCACTCTGTGGCATGGGGGATCTGAAGTTCCCTGACCAGGGATGGAACCCAAGTCCCTTGCATTGGGAGGTGGATTCTTAAGCACTGGACCACCTGGGAAGTCCCTGGAGACAGAGAGCTTGATGGAAACTTAGAGTCTGTCCACCACAGTTTCTTAAAATGGCATTGTGCATGTCTATTACCCAGCAGAACACTATGGGGCCTCCTTGGGACAGACTCCTCCTCCCCCATCCTCTGCTTTAGCTCCTCTCTGAAGTACCTGATAACAGTATCTGATGCACAATTTCTGAGCCATTCTACAGACAGGAAAACCTCCACCAAATGGAAGACAGTAACCACTTGATGACTATGAGCGTGCAGTCCCTAGGTCACCTCGAGCCTAAGAATTGGTAATGTTAACCCCTGTGACACAGCCTTGTTACGTCACCACCAGCCAATCAGACAACTGTGCATGAGCTGATCACATACCCTGTGACCCTCCTCCCTTACCTGGCCTTTAAAAATGTTTTGCTGAAAGCTTTCAGAGAGTCTGGGGTCTGGGGGCCATGAGCCACCTGTCTCTTTGCATGGCCCTGCAATAAACCTTTCTCTGCTCCAAACACTGATGTTTCAGTTTGTTTTGCCTGTACGTTGGACACATGAACTTCTGTTTGGTGACATATCCACATCTGGGAAGTCAATTTTTGACTGGAAATGCTGGTGTTCCAAAAAACATATTCTGGGAAATGCCACATGAGAAGGAAGTAAGCCCCATGTACAACAAGTAAATCTGAATTCCTGTTCATTTTCACATGCCTCTTTTCCCTATTTGCTATTCCTCTGTACTCACAGAAACCTTTTTTATGTGACTTTATTAAAAGTTAAGTCATAAGAAGTATCGTTATAAAAATTATTTGCTCAGCTGCTCAGTGGAATCATTGTTTCTTACCACTATAACTGAGTTTATTCCAGCTTTTTATGTTATTATTATAAGAACTCCAGTTTCATGAACTTGTGTCTCCACATCGTAATACTTTTTTATTCATACCTCATTATGAATTATTGAGGCTTGTATCCCAAGAGGGCTCATTTTTCCTTGAAATTCTGCCCAGAGTTCCCTCTGGAACTCAGACAGACATCTGGGACCATTCTAGGGAACAGGTACCCTGCTATTCTCTACTTTTCCAGAAAAATTTCTCCCTCCTCCCCAATAAATGAGTCCGGTTAATAGATACCACGAGGACTTGGTTTCAGTGTGCTTGACAGACCCACCCAGAGAGTTTAAATACTACGTTTGTTTTCTTGAAAAAATAATTACATAATGTGAAAGTTGTGAGCTAAGCTTGATTTGGGGGAAAATGAGGACTGCTGCTCAGGAGGCATCATTTCTGATAGCTCTAAGACACTGCAGTGGAGGAGATAGGATGGGGGTGGGCGGGGGTGTGCAGCTAGGATATGTAGGAGTTTTGCAAAAAAGGGTAGATAAACAGGAACATCAAAAGATTACTGCTAATTAAATAAATCAGCTATGGCAACTTAAGTAATTTAGCACTTTTCTATGTATGGGAAGATGCAAGAGTCTGGGCTCGCTGAAATCATTCCTTTAAGATATACCTCGCCTACATGGGACCAGTATCCTGTGTCTTCACATCCTGAGTTTCCTCAGGGCTCACCGTAGGGAGTGGCTGCCCTCTGATGGGCGCTAGACAGCAGGTATTCTTTCCTTCCTGAATTCCCTCAGGGCTCATCCATGCAATCACTGATGACTGTGCCATCATTTACTGATACGGCAGGAAACAGTCCATTTCTCAGGCTCACCTAACATCCCTGCTACAATATTCTACCACCTTTGACATGTTTGACATTTTGGGTGTGACCATCTCTTCTGTAGAGACCTCCATAATATGTAAGAGAGAGGCTGGAGGAATGTAAGAATGTCACCTCCCATATCAGTAAACAAAGAATGTTGTGCCATCAACCTACCAGCCACTATAATCATCCAGACTGTCCACCCTGAGGGGATTCAGGATGGATAAAAACCAGAAACTGGCCTTAGATAATAGGTACATATTAGAGGAATGATTTTAATGAGCCCAGACTCTTGTAATTTCCCAAACATAAAAAAGTGCTAAATTTATTAATCTGAGACACCTGGTTTTCTTTAATTAACTGTAATCTTTTGATATTCTAACTACTCAGTTTTTGTTTATTTGTTTGTTTTTTACAAAAACAACAGCAAAACACCTCTTATACATCTTGGCTACTCCCTTACCTCTTTGAAGCAATCCCTCAGAGTCATCTGAGAGGCTCTCTCCCAGGCTTACGTTCTCAGCAAGCCCACTAAAATAAATATATTTTATTCAAAGTGTAATTCTCAACTTTTAGGTTGTGCCTTTCTCTTTTCAGTCAACAACACCTGTTTAAAAAAAAAAAATGTCCCAAGATCCAGAAAGTAGACCCTGGATGACTATGATAGTCTATGTGGATATGTGTGCATGTGTGCTCAGCCCTGTCTGACTCTTGTGACCTCTTGGACTGTAGCCTGCCAGCTTCCTCTGTCTGTGGAATTTTCCAGGCAAGAATACTGGAATGGGATGCATTTCCTTCTCCACTCTGTGTGGGTGGGGATGGCTAATTAAGAGAACTGATAAACCTCTCTCATCTGAGGAAGTTGGAATTCAGCAGTTTTCAAATTATGTTCTGTGTAGTCCTGAGGCTGAGGGAACTTCCTCTAGGTTGCTTCCAGGGACAATCTAGAGATTGATCCAGAGCATCCCATCCACATAGGGCTCAGATCAACATAAGGCAACCTAAGATTTGAAGACTGTGAGATGGTTTTACTGTCTGAGCCAGTAGAGCATCCCTGGTGACTCAAGTGGTAAAAAAATCCACCTGCAATGCAGGAAATCTGGGTTTGACCCCTGGCTTGGGAAGATGGTCTTAAAACAAAAATTGCGCTGGACAAAGTTAAACAGCTAAGGTTGACATCATTCTGGATATTGCAATTGGAGAGACAGATTGGACTCAACTCCACTAAACCAAAAGGCAGGAGGGATTTGAAGTACTAGGATGAGCTGGTGGAAAAGCACGCAGGACAACCACTGTAGGAAGCCGGTCACCGGGATACGTAAGTACACTGAGTTATTTCCGAGCTTGCACACGTTTCCTTCTGTGTTTAGGCCATTTGTGTTTGCTGTAAAGACTGGGAGATAGGATGCTATCTTCTTTTATGTTTGCAATTCAAAGAGATGGTTTCCAGGACCTTAAGAAAAACATTCCTGCGTTATAAGTCTGGCAAGAAGATTTTTAAAAGATTTACATCTTAACAAGACAGAACAAATTTACAGTGTTAAGGTTTCTAAAGTGAATGCTCTAAGGAAAGACAGGTCAGGGCCTCCAATCAGAAAGTTAAACCTGTCTAAAGTTTACCAAAGCTATAGCAAAGATAAGCTCTCTTATTCAATGGTAAATTAGCCAAGGCCTTCAGGAAATAAAAGATCCAAATTAGAAGACCCTCTCCTTACACGTTCCCATTAGAAACAATCCACAAAATAAGGCAAAACAAGTTAATTTTTACTGGGATATTTCTCTAAATCGTGATGAACAACGCTGATAAACGGGGCTGGGATGATAGGCATCCCTCCTTCCTTTGTATGCTTAGTTGCTCAGTGTCCAACTTTTTGTGACCCTGTGGACTGTAGCTCACCAGGCTCCTCCGCATGGGATTTCTCAGACAGGAATACTGGAGCAGGTTGCCATTTCCTCTCCAGGGGTCTCCCCTGGCTCAGGGATTGAATCCACATCTCTTGTATCTCCTGCATTTGCAGGCAGATTCTTTACCACTAGCGCCAACTGGGAAGACTTCCTTTAAGGCTACCTAAAGCTTTCCCCATGTCAGCAAGAAAGGGAGGTACTGATGAGAACAAAGGCCCAAGAGCTGGCCAAATGACAGTATCCTAGTGCAGATACACAGGATAGAGAGGATGAAGAACTAAGAGCAGCCACATGTCTGTACACATTCATGATTCTGCTCGTGAGCAAACATGCTCAGAGCCAATGGCGTTAAGGACTGTTCTTCAGATATATGCCCAGGAGTGGGATTGCCGGATCATATGGTGGCTCTTCTTTAAGGAACCTCCATACTGTTCTCCATAATGGCTGAACCCGTTTACATTCCCACCCACAGTGTAGGAGGGTTCCCTTTTCTTCACACTCTCTCCAGCATTTATTGTTTCCAGACAGAACCATAATTCTTAAAGATACAAGTGCCCCAATGTTCATTACAGCGCTATTTACAATAGCCGGGATAGGGAAGCAACCTACTAATAAATATCCATCAACATAGGAATGGAAAAAGAAGATATGGTATACATACACAATGGAATATTACTCAGCCATAAGAAAGAATGAAATAACGCCAATTGCAGTAACACGGATGGACTTAGAGATTGTAACACTGAGTGAACTAGGTCAGACAAAGGCAAATATTGCTTATATGTGGAATCTTAAAAAAAAAAAAAAGGATACAAATGAACTTATTTACAGAACAGAAATAGAGTTACAGATGTGGGAAATACACTTAAGGTTACCAGGGAGAAAAGGGGAGGAAGGATACACAGGAAGATTGGGATTGACACATACATATTACTATACACAAAATAAACAATTACTAAGGACCTACTGTATAGCACAGGGAACTCTCCTCAATGCTCTTAATGGCCTATGTGGGAAAAGAATCTAAAGAAAATGGATGTACATGTATGTACAACTGATTCACTTTGCTGTATACCTGAACCCTACACAACATTGTACATCAACTATACTCCAATAGAAACTTTTTTAAAAAAAAACTATTCTTCCTTAGGGGAAGCAGGTAAGAGAGTGAAAGGAGAATAATAAAGGAAACTTCAAAGGACTTATTGCTATATGGGCTCTGCTTTTAATAAAACGTTTCTGCAACCAAACAATAAAAATTAGAAAATTTGAGATTGAAAGACCTCTTCCAGTTAAAACATGTTATATAATCTATATCTATCTTCTACTGTGCTTGAATTTTACTTAAAATGGTAGTTTATGGTTTGGACTCCATGATTTACTGCAGTTTTGAGATGTGCAGAAATGGAAATGTAACTGAGCAGAACCCTCTGAGGCCTTCCCAGGGCAGATCCTTCCCCCATATCCTCTGCTTTTGCTCCTCTTTGAAGTACCTAGATAATAGTATCTAGTGTACATTTTCTGAGTTGTTTAACAGATGCTAAAACCACCTACCACATGGAAGAAATTAGCTCCTTGACAACCATGAGCACATGCCCCCCCCATATCTACTGTGCTTAAGGATTGATAATGTTAACCCTGTGACACTACCCTGTTACCTCACCATCAACAAATCAGAGAATTGTGAGAACTGTGCACAAGCTGATCACATACCCTGTGACCCCCGCCCGCTCACCTGACCTTTACAAAGGCTTTGTTGAAGGGGACACTGGTTCAATCCCCAATCAGAAGGATCCCACATGACATGGGACAACTAGGCCCGCGAGCTAAAACTGCTGAAGCCCATGCAACCTAGAGCCTGTGCTGTGCAAGAAGAGACGCCTCCCCCATGAGAAGCCCACACACCACAGCTAGAGAGTAGCCACCACTTGCCACAACTAGAGAAAGCCTATGCATATAGCACAGCCGAAGCTAAAAATAAATATTTTTTTAAAAAATGCTTTCCTACCAATAGAGTACTGTAAAGTAAAATAAAGTAAAATGGAAGCTCTAAAAAAAAAAAAAAAATGCTTTGCTGAAACTCTCCCAGAAGTTTGGGTTTTAGAGCAGGAGTCACCCCATACGCCTCATATGGAGACCTTTACAATAAACACTGCACTTTCCTTCACCCCAACCTTGTGTTAGCTGACTAGCTTTACTGCATGTGGGCAAGTGGACCCAAATTTGGTTTATTAACAAAACATGATCAAACTCTTTGCATAGTTTGACCCACCTGAAGCATAGAGAAATGTAGAAAACTGTTTTGAACCTTGAGAATCGTACAGATGTGTCCCAACTGTTACAGTGCATCTCCTGCATTGAGATTCTGAATTACTGCTTTTTTCCCCCAACTTCTTTGCGATCCTGATTATCCTCATTGAAACATTTGGCCATTCAAGTCAAGACTGAAGAGCAGCTGAGCATCTGGGCGTAGTTTCCATAGTTTCCGTAGCAGCTGAATGAGATTGAGTGGTATTTGTGTTGGAAGTGTGAGTCATCAATTTGAGGTTTGTCATAGTTACAGCAAAAGACCTTGGTTGAGACAAAACTGGAGACAGACATTGCAATAACAATCAATTCTTGGATAATTTTCTGGGTAAATTCAGCACACTTGAACACAAAGCTTTCAAAACAGTCTTTAAATTAAATTTGGCATAAAAGAAAAGACAGAAGCATTCAAATATGGCTTTGGAATAAATGTTAATCTCCAAATGCCAAAAGATATTTTTGCTGAGAGTTTCTGGAAAGATTATTTGGACATGTGTTATTTTAATTTAGTTGAGTATTTTCTGAATAATCCTGTCATATGAGGCTAAGAGCCCAGGATATGGAGAAAAACTACCTGAGTTCTAATAGCAATTTTTGTACTACTGTGGCCTAGGGCAAGTTATTGAACTTCTCCATGCCTCATTTTCCTCTCACATAAAATGGGAACATGGGATTGTATAAGAGAAATAAGCATGATTAGCATAGAGAAAAGTGCTAATTTGGGATTTATTATTATTTACAATCTGTACTTTTGCAAACTCTACAGATTTGTTATCAAAAGATTAATCTCATTTTAAAATCTTGGATTAAGCAAAATAAGCTTTTATACTTATTTTATATTTTTAAAATGTGTCCACACATTTTAAATATTCTGTTTGTCATTAAATAGCTACTTTTATTATCATTGTCAACTATCGTGGCTGATTGCCTAGCTATAATAAGGTGATACACTATTTTGATCTGAATTACTCAAATGTTAGTCACTCAGCTGTGTCCAGCTCTTTGCCTGTCTCTTATACACACTGAGAATAATAAAGGAAACTTCAAAGGACTTATTGCTATATGGGCTCTGCTTTTAATAAAACGTTTCTGCAACCAAACAATAAAAATTAGAAAATTTGAGATTGAAAGACCTCTTCCAGTTAAAACATGTTATATAATCTATATCTATCTTCTACTGTGCTTGAATTTTACTTAAAATGGTAGTTTATGGTTTGGACTCCATGATTTACTGCAGTTTTGAGATGTGCAGAAATGGAAATGTAACTGAGCAGAACCCTCTGAGGCCTTCCCAGGGCAGATCCTTCCCCCATATCCTCTGCTTTTGCTCCTCTTTGAAGTACCTAGATAATAGTATCTAGTGTACATTTTCTGAGTTGTTTAACAGATGCTAAAACCACCTACCACATGGAAGAAATTAGCTCCTTGACAACCATGAGCACATGCCCCCCCCATATCTACTGTGCTTAAGGATTGATAATGTTAACCTTGTGACACTACCTTGTTACCTCACCATCAACAAATCAGAGAATTGTGAGAACTGTGCACAAGCTGATCACATACCCTGTGACCCCCGCCCGCTCACCTGACCTTTACAAAGGCTTTGTTGAAGGGGACACTGGTTCAATCCCCAATCAGAAGGATCCCACATGACATGGGACAACTAGGCCCGCGAGCTAAAACTGCTGAAGCCCATGCAACCTAGAGCCTGTGCTGTGCAAGAAGAGACGCCTCCCCCATGAGAAGCCCACACACCACAGCTAGAGAGTAGCCACCACTTGCCACAACTAGAGAAAGCCTATGCATATAGCACAGCCGAAGCTAAAAATAAATATTTTTTTAAAAAATGCTTTCCTACCAATAGAGTACTGTAAAGTAAAATAAAGTAAAATGGAAGCTCTAAAAAAAAAAAAAAAATGCTTTGCTGAAACTCTCCCAGAAGTTTGGGTTTTAGAGCAGGAGTCACCCCATACGCCTCATATGGAGACCTTTACAATAAACACTGCACTTTCCTTCACCCCAACCTTGTGTTAGCTGACTAGCTTTACTGCATGTGGGCAAGTGGACCCAAATTTGGTTTATTAACAAAACATGATCAAACTCTTTGCATAGTTTGACCCACCTGAAGCATAGAGAAATGTAGAAAACTGTTTTGAACCTTGAGAATCGTACAGATGTGTCCCAACTGTTACAGTGCATCTCCTGCATTGAGATTCTGAATTACTGCTTTTTTCCCCCAACTTCTTTGCGATCCTGATTATCCTCATTGAAACATTTGGCCATTCAAGTCAAGACTGAAGAGCAGCTGAGCATCTGGGCGTAGTTTCCATAGTTTCCGTAGCAGCTGAATGAGATTGAGTGGTATTTGTGTTGGAAGTGTGAGTCATCAATTTGAGGTTTGTCATAGTTACAGCAAAAGACCTTGGTTGAGACAAAACTGGAGACAGACATTGCAATAACAATCAATTCTTGGATAATTTTCTGGGTAAATTCAGCACACTTGAACACAAAGCTTTCAAAACAGTCTTTAAATTAAATTTGGCATAAAAGAAAAGACAGAAGCATTCAAATATGGCTTTGGAATAAATGTTAATCTCCAAATGCCAAAAGATATTTTTGCTGAGAGTTTCTGGAAAGATTATTTGGACATGTGTTATTTTAATTTAGTTGAGTATTTTCTGAATAATCCTGTCATATGAGGCTAAGAGCCCAGGATATGGAGAAAAACTACCTGAGTTCTAATAGCAATTTTTGTACTACTGTGGCCTAGGGCAAGTTATTGAACTTCTCCATGCCTCATTTTCCTCTCACATAAAATGGGAACATGGGATTGTATAAGAGAAATAAGCATGATTAGCATAGAGAAAAGTGCTAATTTGGGATTTATTATTATTTACAATCTGTACTTTTGCAAACTCTACAGATTTGTTATCAAAAGATTAATCTCATTTTAAAATCTTGGATTAAGCAAAATAAGCTTTTATACTTATTTTATATTTTTAAAATGTGTCCACACATTTTAAATATTCTGTTTGTCATTAAATAGCTACTTTTATTATCATTGTCAACTATCGTGGCTGATTGCCTAGCTATAATAAGGTGATACACTATTTTGATCTGAATTACTCAAATGTTAGTCACTCAGCTGTGTCCAGCTCTTTGCCTGTCTCTTATACACACTGAGAATAATAAAGGAAACTTCAAAGGACTTATTGCTATATGGGCTCTGCTTTTAATAAAACGTTTCTGCAACCAAACAATAAAAATTAGAAAATTTGAGATTGAAAGACCTCTTCCAGTTAAAACATGTTATATAATCTATATCTATCTTCTACTGTGCTTGAATTTTACTTAAAATGGTAGTTTATGGTTTGGACTCCATGATTTACTGCAGTTTTGAGATGTGCAGAAATGGAAATGTAACTGAGCAGAACCCTCTGAGGCCTTCCCAGGGCAGATCCTTCCCCCATATCCTCTGCTTTTGCTCCTCTTTGAAGTACCTAGATAATAGTATCTAGTGTACATTTTCTGAGTTGTTTAACAGATGCTAAAACCACCTACCACATGGAAGAAATTAGCTCCTTGACAACCATGAGCACATGCCCCCCCCATATCTACTGTGCTTAAGGATTGATAATGTTAACCTTGTGACACTACCTTGTTACCTCACCATCAACAAATCAGAGAATTGTGAGAACTGTGCACAAGCTGATCACATACCCTGTGACCCCCGCCCGCTCACCTGACCTTTACAAAGGCTTTGTTGAAGGGGACACTGGTTCAATCCCCAATCAGAAGGATCCCACATGACATGGGACAACTAGGCCCGCGAGCTAAAACTGCTGAAGCCCATGCAACCTAGAGCCTGTGCTGTGCAAGAAGAGACGCCTCCCCCATGAGAAGCCCACACACCACAGCTAGAGAGTAGCCACCACTTGCCACAACTAGAGAAAGCCTATGCATATAGCACAGCCGAAGCTAAAAATAAATATTTTTTTAAAAAATGCTTTCCTACCAATAGAGTACTGTAAAGTAAAATAAAGTAAAATGGAAGCTCTAAAAAAAAAAAAAAAATGCTTTGCTGAAACTCTCCCAGAAGTTTGGGTTTTAGAGCAGGAGTCACCCCATACGCCTCATATGGAGACCTTTACAATAAACACTGCACTTTCCTTCACCCCAACCTTGTGTTAGCTGACTAGCTTTACTGCATGTGGGCAAGTGGACCCAAATTTGGTTTATTAACAAAACATGATCAAACTCTTTGCATAGTTTGACCCACCTGAAGCATAGAGAAATGTAGAAAACTGTTTTGAACCTTGAGAATCGTACAGATGTGTCCCAACTGTTACAGTGCATCTCCTGCATTGAGATTCTGAATTACTGCTTTTTTCCCCCAACTTCTTTGCGATCCTGATTATCCTCATTGAAACATTTGGCCATTCAAGTCAAGACTGAAGAGCAGCTGAGCATCTGGGCGTAGTTTCCATAGTTTCCGTAGCAGCTGAATGAGATTGAGTGGTATTTGTGTTGGAAGTGTGAGTCATCAATTTGAGGTTTGTCATAGTTACAGCAAAAGACCTTGGTTGAGACAAAACTGGAGACAGACATTGCAATAACAATCAATTCTTGGATAATTTTCTGGGTAAATTCAGCACACTTGAACACAAAGCTTTCAAAACAGTCTTTAAATTAAATTTGGCATAAAAGAAAAGACAGAAGCATTCAAATATGGCTTTGGAATAAATGTTAATCTCCAAATGCCAAAAGATATTTTTGCTGAGAGTTTCTGGAAAGATTATTTGGACATGTGTTATTTTAATTTAGTTGAGTATTTTCTGAATAATCCTGTCATATGAGGCTAAGAGCCCAGGATATGGAGAAAAACTACCTGAGTTCTAATAGCAATTTTTGTACTACTGTGGCCTAGGGCAAGTTATTGAACTTCTCCATGCCTCATTTTCCTCTCACATAAAATGGGAACATGGGATTGTATAAGAGAAATAAGCATGATTAGCATAGAGAAAAGTGCTAATTTGGGATTTATTATTATTTACAATCTGTACTTTTGCAAACTCTACAGATTTGTTATCAAAAGATTAATCTCATTTTAAAATCTTGGATTAAGCAAAATAAGCTTTTATACTTATTTTATATTTTTAAAATGTGTCCACACATTTTAAATATTCTGTTTGTCATTAAATAGCTACTTTTATTATCATTGTCAACTATCGTGGCTGATTGCCTAGCTATAATAAGGTGATACACTATTTTGATCTGAATTACTCAAATGTTAGTCACTCAGCTGTGTCCAGCTCTTTGCCTGTCTCTTATACACACTGAGAATAATAAAGGAAACTTCAAAGGACTTATTGCTATATGGGCTCTGCTTTTAATAAAACGTTTCTGCAACCAAACAATAAAAATTAGAAAATTTGAGATTGAAAGACCTCTTCCAGTTAAAACATGTTATATAATCTATATCTATCTTCTACTGTGCTTGAATTTTACTTAAAATGGTAGTTTATGGTTTGGACTCCATGATTTACTGCAGTTTTGAGATGTGCAGAAATGGAAATGTAACTGAGCAGAACCCTCTGAGGCCTTCCCAGGGCAGATCCTTCCCCCATATCCTCTGCTTTTGCTCCTCTTTGAAGTACCTAGATAATAGTATCTAGTGTACATTTTCTGAGTTGTTTAACAGATGCTAAAACCACCTACCACATGGAAGAAATTAGCTCCTTGACAACCATGAGCACATGCCCCCCCCATATCTACTGTGCTTAAGGATTGATAATGTTAACCTTGTGACACTACCTTGTTACCTCACCATCAACAAATCAGAGAATTGTGAGAACTGTGCACAAGCTGATCACATACCCTGTGACCCCCGCCCGCTCACCTGACCTTTACAAAGGCTTTGTTGAAGGGGACACTGGTTCAATCCCCAATCAGAAGGATCCCACATGACATGGGACAACTAGGCCCGCGAGCTAAAACTGCTGAAGCCCATGCAACCTAGAGCCTGTGCTGTGCAAGAAGAGACGCCTCCCCCATGAGAAGCCCACACACCACAGCTAGAGAGTAGCCACCACTTGCCACAACTAGAGAAAGCCTATGCATATAGCACAGCCGAAGCTAAAAATAAATATTTTTTTAAAAAATGCTTTCCTACCAATAGAGTACTGTAAAGTAAAATAAAGTAAAATGGAAGCTCTAAAAAAAAAAAAAAAATGCTTTGCTGAAACTCTCCCAGAAGTTTGGGTTTTAGAGCAGGAGTCACCCCATACGCCTCATATGGAGACCTTTACAATAAACACTGCACTTTCCTTCACCCCAACCTTGTGTTAGCTGACTAGCTTTACTGCATGTGGGCAAGTGGACCCAAATTTGGTTTATTAACAAAACATGATCAAACTCTTTGCATAGTTTGACCCACCTGAAGCATAGAGAAATGTAGAAAACTGTTTTGAACCTTGAGAATCGTACAGATGTGTCCCAACTGTTACAGTGCATCTCCTGCATTGAGATTCTGAATTACTGCTTTTTTCCCCCAACTTCTTTGCGATCCTGATTATCCTCATTGAAACATTTGGCCATTCAAGTCAAGACTGAAGAGCAGCTGAGCATCTGGGCGTAGTTTCCATAGTTTCCGTAGCAGCTGAATGAGATTGAGTGGTATTTGTGTTGGAAGTGTGAGTCATCAATTTGAGGTTTGTCATAGTTACAGCAAAAGACCTTGGTTGAGACAAAACTGGAGACAGACATTGCAATAACAATCAATTCTTGGATAATTTTCTGGGTAAATTCAGCACACTTGAACACAAAGCTTTCAAAACAGTCTTTAAATTAAATTTGGCATAAAAGAAAAGACAGAAGCATTCAAATATGGCTTTGGAATAAATGTTAATCTCCAAATGCCAAAAGATATTTTTGCTGAGAGTTTCTGGAAAGATTATTTGGACATGTGTTATTTTAATTTAGTTGAGTATTTTCTGAATAATCCTGTCATATGAGGCTAAGAGCCCAGGATATGGAGAAAAACTACCTGAGTTCTAATAGCAATTTTTGTACTACTGTGGCCTAGGGCAAGTTATTGAACTTCTCCATGCCTCATTTTCCTCTCACATAAAATGGGAACATGGGATTGTATAAGAGAAATAAGCATGATTAGCATAGAGAAAAGTGCTAATTTGGGATTTATTATTATTTACAATCTGTACTTTTGCAAACTCTACAGATTTGTTATCAAAAGATTAATCTCATTTTAAAATCTTGGATTAAGCAAAATAAGCTTTTATACTTATTTTATATTTTTAAAATGTGTCCACACATTTTAAATATTCTGTTTGTCATTAAATAGCTACTTTTATTATCATTGTCAACTATCGTGGCTGATTGCCTAGCTATAATAAGGTGATACACTATTTTGATCTGAATTACTCAAATGTTAGTCACTCAGCTGTGTCCAGCTCTTTGCCTGTCTCTTATACACACTGAGAATAATAAAGGAAACTTCAAAGGACTTATTGCTATATGGGCTCTGCTTTTAATAAAACGTTTCTGCAACCAAACAATAAAAATTAGAAAATTTGAGATTGAAAGACCTCTTCCAGTTAAAACATGTTATATAATCTATATCTATCTTCTACTGTGCTTGAATTTTACTTAAAATGGTAGTTTATGGTTTGGACTCCATGATTTACTGCAGTTTTGAGATGTGCAGAAATGGAAATGTAACTGAGCAGAACCCTCTGAGGCCTTCCCAGGGCAGATCCTTCCCCCATATCCTCTGCTTTTGCTCCTCTTTGAAGTACCTAGATAATAGTATCTAGTGTACATTTTCTGAGTTGTTTAACAGATGCTAAAACCACCTACCACATGGAAGAAATTAGCTCCTTGACAACCATGAGCACATGCCCCCCCCATATCTACTGTGCTTAAGGATTGATAATGTTAACCTTGTGACACTACCTTGTTACCTCACCATCAACAAATCAGAGAATTGTGAGAACTGTGCACAAGCTGATCACATACCCTGTGACCCCCGCCCGCTCACCTGACCTTTACAAAGGCTTTGTTGAAGGGGACACTGGTTCAATCCCCAATCAGAAGGATCCCACATGACATGGGACAACTAGGCCCGCGAGCTAAAACTGCTGAAGCCCATGCAACCTAGAGCCTGTGCTGTGCAAGAAGAGACGCCTCCCCCATGAGAAGCCCACACACCACAGCTAGAGAGTAGCCACCACTTGCCACAACTAGAGAAAGCCTATGCATATAGCACAGCCGAAGCTAAAAATAAATATTTTTTTAAAAAATGCTTTCCTACCAATAGAGTACTGTAAAGTAAAATAAAGTAAAATGGAAGCTCTAAAAAAAAAAAAAAAATGCTTTGCTGAAACTCTCCCAGAAGTTTGGGTTTTAGAGCAGGAGTCACCCCATACGCCTCATATGGAGACCTTTACAATAAACACTGCACTTTCCTTCACCCCAACCTTGTGTTAGCTGACTAGCTTTACTGCATGTGGGCAAGTGGACCCAAATTTGGTTTATTAACAAAACATGATCAAACTCTTTGCATAGTTTGACCCACCTGAAGCATAGAGAAATGTAGAAAACTGTTTTGAACCTTGAGAATCGTACAGATGTGTCCCAACTGTTACAGTGCATCTCCTGCATTGAGATTCTGAATTACTGCTTTTTTCCCCCAACTTCTTTGCGATCCTGATTATCCTCATTGAAACATTTGGCCATTCAAGTCAAGACTGAAGAGCAGCTGAGCATCTGGGCGTAGTTTCCATAGTTTCCGTAGCAGCTGAATGAGATTGAGTGGTATTTGTGTTGGAAGTGTGAGTCATCAATTTGAGGTTTGTCATAGTTACAGCAAAAGACCTTGGTTGAGACAAAACTGGAGACAGACATTGCAATAACAATCAATTCTTGGATAATTTTCTGGGTAAATTCAGCACACTTGAACACAAAGCTTTCAAAACAGTCTTTAAATTAAATTTGGCATAAAAGAAAAGACAGAAGCATTCAAATATGGCTTTGGAATAAATGTTAATCTCCAAATGCCAAAAGATATTTTTGCTGAGAGTTTCTGGAAAGATTATTTGGACATGTGTTATTTTAATTTAGTTGAGTATTTTCTGAATAATCCTGTCATATGAGGCTAAGAGCCCAGGATATGGAGAAAAACTACCTGAGTTCTAATAGCAATTTTTGTACTACTGTGGCCTAGGGCAAGTTATTGAACTTCTCCATGCCTCATTTTCCTCTCACATAAAATGGGAACATGGGATTGTATAAGAGAAATAAGCATGATTAGCATAGAGAAAAGTGCTAATTTGGGATTTATTATTATTTACAATCTGTACTTTTGCAAACTCTACAGATTTGTTATCAAAAGATTAATCTCATTTTAAAATCTTGGATTAAGCAAAATAAGCTTTTATACTTATTTTATATTTTTAAAATGTGTCCACACATTTTAAATATTCTGTTTGTCATTAAATAGCTACTTTTATTATCATTGTCAACTATCGTGGCTGATTGCCTAGCTATAATAAGGTGATACACTATTTTGATCTGAATTACTCAAATGTTAGTCACTCAGCTGTGTCCAGCTCTTTGCCTGTCTCTTATACACACTGAGAATAATAAAGGAAACTTCAAAGGACTTATTGCTATATGGGCTCTGCTTTTAATAAAACGTTTCTGCAACCAAACAATAAAAATTAGAAAATTTGAGAAAAAAATGCTTTCCTACCAATAGAGTACTGTAAAGTAAAATAAAGTAAAATGGAAGCTCTAAAAAAAAAAAAAAAATGCTTTGCTGAAACTCTCCCAGAAGTTTGGGTTTTAGAGCAGGAGTCACCCCATACGCCTCATATGGAGACCTTTACAATAAACACTGCACTTTCCTTCACCCCAACCTTGTGTTAGCTGACTAGCTTTACTGCATGTGGGCAAGTGGACCCAAATTTGGTTTATTAACAAAACATGATCAAACTCTTTGCATAGTTTGACCCACCTGAAGCATAGAGAAATGTAGAAAACTGTTTTGAACCTTGAGAATCGTACAGATGTGTCCCAACTGTTACAGTGCATCTCCTGCATTGAGATTCTGAATTACTGCTTTTTTCCCCCAACTTCTTTGCGATCCTGATTATCCTCATTGAAACATTTGGCCATTCAAGTCAAGACTGAATAGCAGCTGAGCATCTGGGCGTAGTTTCCATAGTTTCCGTAGCAGCTGAATGAGATTGAGTGGTATTTGTGTTGGAAGTGTGAGTCATCAATTTGAGGTTTGTCATAGTTACAGCAAAAGACCTTGGTTGAGACAAAACTGGAGACAGACATTGCAATAACAATCAATTCTTGGATAATTTTCTGGGTAAATTCAGCACACTTGAACACAAAGCTTTCAAAACAGTCTTTAAATTAAATTTGGCATAAAAGAAAAGACAGAAGCATTCAAATATGGCTTTGGAATAAATGTTAATCTCCAAATGCCAAAAGATATTTTTGCTGAGAGTTTCTGGAAAGATTATTTGGACATGTGTTATTTTAATTTAGTTGAGTATTTTCTGAATAATCCTGTCATATGAGGCTAAGAGCCCAGGATATGGAGAAAAACTACCTGAGTTCTAATAGCAATTTTTGTACTACTGTGGCCTAGGGCAAGTTATTGAACTTCTCCATGCCTCATTTTCCTCTCACATAAAATGGGAACATGGGATTGTATAAGAGAAATAAGCATGATTAGCATAGAGAAAAGTGCTAATTTGGGATTTATTATTATTTACAATCTGTACTTTTGCAAACTCTACAGATTTGTTATCAAAAGATTAATCTCATTTTAAAATCTTGGATTAAGCAAAATAAGCTTTTATACTTATTTTATATTTTTAAAATGTGTCCACACATTTTAAATATTCTGTTTGTCATTAAATAGCTACTTTTATTATCATTGTCAACTATCGTGGCTGATTGCCTAGCTATAATAAGGTGATACACTATTTTGATCTGAATTACTCAAATGTTAGTCACTCAGCTGTGTCCAGCTCTTTGCAACCCCATGGACAGTAGCCTGCCAGGCTCCTCTGTTCAAGGGATTCTCCAGGCAAGAATGCTGGAGTTGGCTGCCGTTCCCTTTTCTCCACGGGATCTTCCTGATCCAGGCATCAAACGCAGGTCTCCTGCATTGCAGACAGATACTTGTATGATCAGAATCACCAGGTAAGCCCAAATGCAGGGCCCTACTAGGAATTACTTAAATTCAAGTTTATACTTGAGAATACGATTTTCAATCTTTGTTGAACTTTTCACGACTTAAAAGAATTTATTTGCTAACACAAAATGATTCCACATTAGTGGAATAAAATCATAGTTTGGGGTAACTCTTTTTATTTACTTTTCTACAAGAGTGTTTTCAGTTTCATATACATGTCTTGGGGGGAAGGCAATGGCACCCCACCCCAGTACTCTTGTCTGGAAAATCCAGTGGATGGAGTAGCCTGGTGGGCTGCAGTCCATGGGGTCGCTAACAGTCGGACAGACTGAGCGACTTCACTTTCACTATTCTCTTTCATGCATTGGAGAAGGAAATGGCAACCCACTCCAGTATTCTTGCCTGGAGAATCCCAGGGATGGGGGAGCCTGGTGGGATGCCGTCTGTGGGGTCACACAGAGTTGGACACGACTGAAGTGACTTATCAGCAGCAGCATACATGTCTTGAGACATTTCTTGATTGATGAAATGTTTGAAAGACAGAAAAGTTGATTTCTTTTATTATTACTTAAGGAAATAGGTTGGAACATGGGGTTGCTTCCCAGTTCTCACTGATCTGTTTTCATAATTTAGCTTCATTACTTTATCTGAAGTAATTTCCTAGAATACCATGAACAACCATATTTCATATAAACATAAAAATAACCAAAACCTAAGAGGAAAAAAAACCTTTTTTTTCCCCCATTCTATTATAGAATCTAACCCATCTTACAGTTTTCTCTCTAATGATATTACTACCCCTTCGTGGTAACCCATTGTTTTGCCTGACTTCTTAACTCCTTAATGTAAAATTTATTCTAACCTAATATTTCTGGTTTTTATTGTTCTGCAACTCTCTCTATACCAACCCACAACCTGGCCCCAACTGCTAAAGTTACTAGGTCACCTCCTTCTGATCATTAATGGAAGTAGAACATTAAATAGGAATGAATCCAACACTAACTGAAATACTGGAGCATGGGAAATAGATGGAGAAACAGTGGAAACAGTGTCAGACTTTATTTTGGGGGGCTCCAAAATCACTGCAGATGGTGATTGCAGCCATGAAATTAGAAGACGCTTACTCCTTGGAAGAAAAGTTATGACCAAGCTAGACAGTATATTCAAAAGCAGAGACGTTACTTTGCCGACTAAGGTCCATCTAGTCAAGGCTATGGTTTTTCCTGTGGTCATGTATGGATGTGAGAGTTGGACTGTGAAGAAAGCTGAGCGCCGAAGAATTGATGCTTTTGAACTGTGGTGTTGGAGAAGACTCTTGAGAGTCCCTTGGACTGCAAGGAGATCCAACCAGTCCATTCTGAAGGAGATCAGCCCTGGGATTTCTTTGGAAGGAATGATGCTAAAGCTGAAACTCCAGTACTTTGGCCACTTCATGCAAAGAGTTAACTCACTGGAAAAGTCTCATGCTGGGAGGGATTGGGGGCAGGAGGAGAAGGGGACGACCGAGGATGAGATGGCTGGATGGCATCATGGACTTGATGGACGTGAGTCTGAGTGAACTCCGGGAGATGGTGATGGACAGGGAGGCCTGGTGTGCTGCGATTCATGGGGTCGCAAAGAGTCGGACACGACTGAGCGACTGAACTGAACTGAACCTAAAATCAACAACAGTGTAACACAATAGTAGAACTAGACAATGCCTGAGGTGACTCCTGTGCTCTCAGTCACCTTTGCTTTGAATGGAAATAGGCCTGCAACAGAGAAGCCAAACTCCTACCCTTGTGATAGCATTACATGGCTCTGTCCTTTTGACCATGTTGATTGTCTCTAGGGTAGACACTTGACCCTAACTAGGCTGGTAATATTCCCTTTCCAAACAACTGGAAACTTAGGGTGAAGGCACTCACATACTGAAAATATTTAGAGTTGAGTCATGTCAATGTTAGTGCCTGGAGAGAAAGCATGAACTCCCACCCTGCTACCTACACTTTGAGTAAACTGCTATAAGCATTATCATTATTATCTATTTTCTAACATTTCTTGGGGGGAAGGCAATGGCACCCCACCCCAGTATTCTTGCCTGGAAAATCCAATGGACGGAGTAGCCTGGTGGGCTGCAGTCCATGGGGTCGCAAACAGTCAGACAGACTGAGCGACTTCACTTTCACTTTTCTCTTTCATGCATTGGAGAAGGAAATGGCAACCCACTCCAGTGTTCTTGCCTGGAGAATCCCAGGGACAGGGGAGCCTGGTGGGATGCCGTCTCTGGGCTCGCACAGAGTCGGACACAACTGAAGCAACTTAGCAGCAGCAGCAGCAGCAGCAATGGGTCAGGGGCTATGCTAGGTGATCACTGAGCATTAGGTCATACAATCCTTTCAACTTAAGGAAATAGACTTTGTGAGGTTAAATAAATGGTCACACATCCCATAGCTAGTCAGTAATAGAGCGAGTGAGTGAGTGAAAGTCACTCAGTGGTGTCCGACACTTTGTGATCCCACGGACTATCCAGTCCATGGAATTCTCCAGGCCAGAATACTGGAGTGGGTAGACTTTCCCTTCCCCAGGGGATCTTCCCAACCCAGGGATTGAACCCAGGTCTCCCACACTGCAGGTGCATTCTTTACCAGCTGAGCCACCAGGGAAGCCCAGCAGTGATAGAAACACTGTACAAATCCAGAACCTGTTTCTTACCCATTGATTTATGCTTTACTTCAGCAAATGCTTATTAAACAACTTCCAGGTGGCAGGTAAGTTTAAGAGAATGGAAACGTGTACACCAATATACTTGACTATATTTTTTAAAATCTAATTTTTTACCCAAAGGCACCCTTTCTTGAAGGTTATTATGTAGATATTTAGGAAAAACATCAGTTTTATTCATCTCATTTTTTGGTTTCTCTATGATTTGTCTGGAATCTAGAATTTTTTTTTAAGTAAAATTTTAAATACATCCCTATTTTATACTCCGTAAAACTTATTTCCCTAAATCCTGAACCACCAGACATATTCGAAAAGAACACATATCAATCTGGGAATAAATCCTTAGATGAATGGTGGGAAATTTGACGTAGATTTATTGAACTAGCCTTCATAGAGGAGCAAGGACCCTTGAAAATTGCTACAGCCCATGCCAAGCTGAAAAATAACAAACTGCTATTCTCTAATATGTGATAGTCTCTATGCTAACTATAGTTTGAAGAGCTTATGTGAGTTATTTTAAAATATATGCAATTAGCTACAAAGTTATTGCATCTCTTAAGGTCAACAGAAAGCTAAAATAAAAGACTAGAGCTGTTTGCTTAGCATACTTGGACTTGAATGCAAAGACTTAAACGGACACAATGTGCTCTAGATTAGCCACTGACATTCCCTAGCGGTTGGAACAAAATTGCCTGTGATGGATGCTAGGGAATGAAAATAATATCTGGTTACTGAGATAATTTTCATAGCTATTTATGTTACCATTCCAACTTGAGCAGTGGTTCCTAATACTTGAAACATTTAGATAAGAAAATTACAAGCTTTTCTGAAAAGCATTAGGAAGTAATAGGAGAGGAAAATTAATGGTCTTTAAGCATTTGGCTCATTCAGCATTAGCCAAGTAATTAGATAGACAACAAAGCCAGTCATGAGGCGGTTAGACTTTATGTATGCATTTCAGCATCATTTGTACATTAAACTGTGTCTGACAGAACAGTCATGCATCTGGGTCATACAATCTATGATAAGAAGCTTAATGTAATTCAGTTAAACTCATTTTTATAAAAGTAAGCTTACCATATAAAGAATTTGTGTATTCAAAGGTCAAAGCACAATACTGGGGTTAGTTGTTTGTCCCATTGGAAAAATTATGGTACAGATATTATTATCCCCATTTGGCAGATTGGACTCGTGAAACAAAGTAAGATTGTAAGCTTTATCTCAGGATTACTGACTCAATATTCTAAATAAGGACATATTCAATATTTTATATTGGTTATTCCTCTTTATTTATTTCTGTTCATATGTTTGACAAGTATATTTAAATAAAAGTTAAACTATTTTAAAGTTTGCTAAAAAAATTGAAAAAAGTAGAAAAGAAAGGAAGAAATTGTGGTAGAGAAAAGAAAAATGCTGTAGGAAAAGTGAAATATCAAAAGGTAAGGAAGAACATTGGAGAAGGCGATAGCACCCCACTCCAATACTCTTGCCTGGAAAATTCCATGGACAGAGGAGCCTGGTGGGCTGCGGTCCATGGGGTCGCGAAGAGTCGGACACGACTGAAGTGACTTAGCAGCAGCAAGGAAGAACATTGGTATAAAGTCCTATGTTAAAGTTTAAAAAAACTTTGCTTAGAGAGCAAGGAAATAATCAATAAATAATAGTATACACTCAGNGGACAGAGGAGCCTGGTGGGCTGCGGTCCATGGGGTCGCGAAGAGTCGGACACGACTGAAGTGACTTAGCAGCAGCAAGGAAGAACATTGGTATAAAGTCCTATGTTAAAGTTTAAAAAAACTTTGCTTAGAGAGCAAGGAAATAATCAATAAATAATAGTATACACTCAGTAAACATTGTATTGATAACAGAATAAAATGAGCTTAAAAACCAACCAACCAACACTATCCCTTATATTTTCTATCACAGCATATATGACATTACATTTATTGATTTCACAAAGAAATAAAGAAATATAGATGGAAAATTCTGAATGAAATTCTGAATGCAGATAAGATGGACATCTTAGCATTAAAGAAAGAAGTTCGAAACAGTGACAGAATTCATTAGAAAAAATATTCTATCCCAGTATAATCCAGCCATATGATCAAAGCATTCAAGGGGGAGATATAAAGAAAGTAACAAGGTTTCTCTCTTTTCTCTGAACATCCTAGAATTAAGCTCTTTCAGAATATGGATGAATTTCTAGCCCAGTAGTGGTTAGTGTGTAGGGCAGGAGCTAAACAAACTCAAAAACCAAAAATGCAAAAAACAATACCATTCCTTCTCCAACTGAAATATCTGGAAAATGACTAATAATGTTATTGTCACCATGACTGAAACTTGCTACCTGATCTCATGGTCTGAAAGCCAGGGATCCTATTGCTTTACAGGGGACATTCCTATATGATGGAGAATCACTTGCCCCAAATTCCACTGCACCCCCATTAAGAGATACAGGAGAGGTAACAATTACCTGTGGCACTTGGATACAAGTCTGCCAGATGTTTTTAACCTAGGATGATAATACGGCTTAGATAGTAACTTTCACATCTAATTTCTTCACCTCTGTCATCCAGGAGATGGTGAAGGACAGAGAGGCCTGGCGTCCTGCAGTCCGTGGGGTCTCAAAGAGCCGGACGTGACCAAGCAACTGAGCAACAATCAATCCAGGACCTAACCTGTCCCAGTGCACGTCCATAAGTAGTGCTCAGTAGAAATTTGCTGTAACTCTATCCAAAAAAATGATGAAGAGAGAAGTTGGCCTGATGTTAAGGTGGACTTTAGAGTGTTGTCAGTTTTCAAGTGGTGTCACTGCAGATCAATAATTCTTTGCTTAGACTTTGGAATTTAGTGACTTCATCACATCAATTCATTTAGAGATAGTAAGAGTTTGAAGTAGTGAATCACATGAAAGAACTCACGAATCTGAAAGTTTCAGAAATTCTCATTCTCCCCTTGGGTAGGTTCTATATGAGCACAGGAGAAGCAGGGCTGCCATGTAGGGGTGTACAGGTTGTACACAGAACAACTGGCAGGGACCCCATTTACATGGACTACTGTGCAAATGATGTCCTTAGAGCTGTGCAGCCCAATCTTATGCAGCAACTTAGAAGGATTGCTTGGTGGGCATAGAATTGGAGGAGGTGAATGTTCTTAAGAAAAATTACCATAAGTTTATAAGATCTTGATTGCCACTCATCACATTTATGTGAATTTTTGTACACACAATAAAAATTATTAGATTTACTTTTTCTTCTAGACCATAGTGGAAGGTGTAATACCAATTTTTCCCTGTAGAATCCAGTAAGAATAGATGTGCAAATGATGTCCTTAGAGCTGTGCAGCCCAATCTTATGCAGCAACTTAGAAGGATTGCTTGGTGGTCATATAATTGGAGGAGGTGAATGTTCTTAAGAAAAATTACCATAAGTTTGTAAGATCTTGATTGCCACTCCTTACCTTTATGTGAGTTTTTGTACACACAATAGAAATTATTAGATTTACTTTTTCTTCTAGACCATAGTGGAAGGTGTAATATCAATTTTTCCCTGTAGAATCCAGTAAGAATAACTAGTATTTCCTGACTGTTTACTAAGTGTTAGGGATTAGTTGAAGAACCCATGTTTTAAAAATTAACCTTCAGAACAATCCTATAAGGTAGGTAACTAGTATTCTGTTAGAATAAGGAAATGAAGACACAAAAATATTAACTGATATATCCAGCATAAGTGGAAGGGAAGAAAGTACATGAATTATGGTTGGCTCATGGCTAGTACTAAGTAGAGAGGTAACTGTGACTGCAGCAAGTTAATCTCGGTATTTTATGTTGCTCCAGAATTGACTCCATCTTGAAGGGAGACTTTTTTTAAATGTTATTCATAAGTTTAAATTCATCAACAATCCCTCTACACACTGAAAAAAGTAAAAGCAGGTGAATTACATAAAAGAGTGCTTTTTATCTGTGACCCTGGCAAATAACACCAAACAAAAATGGTAGGGTTTTCATGCAAAATGACAAAACTCTGCAGGTTGAATCATCCTAAATAGGATGTAGAGGATATAATTATAAGAAAGAACTCTTTGGCTTCTCCTCACACTTGACCTTGAGATGTTTCCAAGCTTCAGGGAAGAACTGAATTTCTTTGGCCAGTTGTGATTTTTGTTAAATTCTCTTTTCACATAGTGACTATTTTCTTGCTCATAAATATCTTGTCTTTAAAGGGAAGGGCAATAGTATGTGGAAAAAAGCAAAATGAAAAGTATTGAAATGACAAATTACATATTCAGAAACCAATATCAAAAATAAGCAATGAATAGTTCCCTGGATTAATAAATAAAATACATGAGATATTACAAAAAGAAAATATAAGCAAAGTGAGACATTTTCTGGAAAAATTGAGAAGTTCTCTTTGTTTAAAAAAAAAAAAGGTGAATGTTCTTAAGAAAAATTACCATAAGTTTATAAGATCTTGATTGCCACTCATCACATTTATGTGAATTTTTGTACACACAATAAAAATTATTAGATTTACTTTTTCTTCTAGACCATAGTGGAAGGTGTAATACCAATTTTTCCCTGTAGAATCCAGTAAGAATAGCTAGTATTTCCTGACTGTTTACTAAGTGTTAGGGATTAGTTGAAGAACCCATGTTTTAAAAATTAACCTTCAGAACAATCCTATAAGGTAGGTAACTAGTATTCTGTTAGAATAAGGAAATGAAGACACAAAAATATTAACTGATATATCCAGCATAAGTGGAAGGGAAGAAAGTACATGAATTATGGTTGGCACATGGCTAGTACTAAATAGAGAGGTAACTGTGACTGTAGCAAGTTAATCTCGGTATTTTATGTTGCTCCAGAATTGACTCCATCTTGAAGGGAGACTTTTTTTTTTTTAATGTTATTCATAAGTTTAAATTCATCCACAATCCCTCTACACACTGAAAAAAGTAAAAGCAGGTGAATTACATAAAAGAGTGCTTGATTTTTATCTGTGACCCTGGCAAATAACACCAAACAAAAATGGTAGGGTTTTCATGCAAAATGACAAAACTCTGCAGGTTGAATCATCCTAAATAGGATGTAGAGGATATAATTATAAGAAAGAACTCTTTGGCTTCTCCTCACACTTGACCTTGAGATGTTTCCAAGCTTCAGGGAAGAACTGAATTTCTTTGGCCAGTTGTGATTTTTGTTAAATTCTCTTTTCACATAGTGACTATTTTCTTGCTCATAAATATCTTGTCTTTAAAGGGAAGGGCAATAGTATGTGGAAAAAGCAAAATGAAAAGTATTGAAATGACAAATTACATATTCAGAAACCAATATCAAAAATAAGCAATGAATAGTTCCCTGGATTAATAAATAAAATACATGAGATATTACAAAAAGAAAATATAAGCAAAGTGAGACATTTTCTGGAAAAATTGAGAAGTTCTCTTTGTTTAAAAAAAAAAAAATAGCTCCATCAACTGACCAGGAAAGACAGATTTTAAAATTCATTAGAGTAAGCAACTCTAGGGAAGCGCCTTAGGGAAACTTCTATGTACAAATCAAATTGGATGTCAAACTGAGCTCCTGGGAGAATGCAATTAAAATTATAGAATCAGAGAGCATAACCACATAAGGATAGCCTTGGTATACAGTCCTTGGATAGAGTGGTGGGGGCTAAGCCTTAACTTGTATACAGATTGAAACCATTATAAGTACTGTGGTCTCTGAAATACATATGAACCTGCTTAACAGGCTCTTATGTTGGCTGCAATACTAACCCAAATGCAAAGTATACAACTCAACATTGTATAGCATTTCATTTGGTATCTACTATGTGCCTAGCATTATACTACAGAATTGGACTGCAGCAGTCTATACCCTCAAAGAGTTCAAAATCTGAGGAAGAGGCAAGTACAAAGCATGTCATCATTAACCTCAACCCTTGCCCCATCGAATGCCATGAAATATGAGCATCTGATCCAAATTAAGCCAATGACCACACCTCACCATTGACATAACTGATTGGTTTAATATGATTTGCTGACCTAAGCTGCTGCTAAGTCACTTCAGTCGTGTCCGACTCTGTGTGACCCCATAGACGGCAGCCCACCAGGCTCCCCCATCCCTGGGATTCTCCGGGCAAGAATACTGGAGTGGGTTGCCATTTCCTTCTCCAATGCATGAAAGAGAAAAGTGAAAGTGAAGTCGCTCAGTCTGTCCGACTGTTAGCGACCCCATGGACTGCAGCCCACCAGGCTCCTCCGTCCATGGGATTTTCCAGGCAAGAGTACTGGGGTGGGGTGCCATTGCCTTCCCCGTGACCTAAGCTGGACCTGTCAAATCCTTCTGCAAAAATTAGCATTGGATAATCAAAGATAGTGAGGTTAATGTCTTTTGGGAGACTGAATCTTACATACAAAATCCCCAAACTTGAAATAAAACAGGAGTAAGGATGAGTCAAAATGTTTACCTACTTGAGACAGAAAGCCTGATGGTGAGTGACATTTTTTCGAAGATAATCTGTTTCCCACATATGGTCAGAGATCCTGGTTTTCCAGGCATTTCTGAGGTCTGAGATGGGTCTTGTCCTTCCAATTCATCGCTCTTCAGGTCCTCACCTCAGATATATGGCTGGTTTCCATCATCTTATCACTAGCCGTGAAGTCTAAAGGACGTGACTGGCAGTGTATCAACTGAATCAGAACTTTTCCTACTTTATATTCAAGTCTCCTTTTCCCTGGACTTTCAGGGAACACTGTTTAAGGGAAGACTCTTCGTACAAATCAAATTAGATTTGCCAAGTGGTACACCTGGAGGAATGCAATTAAACTCACACACCAGGCAGACTATCTATAGCAGTTACTGAGCTGAGTGCGTCATGATTTTTTATGTAGAAGTTTGGAAGAAATGGAAAACATGAACCTTCACCATCAGATGGAAACTTTCTTCCTGTCATGTGAAAATTCTTCTTCCAGCGATCAATAACTACTAGGACAATTTCAATCATCTGATGTTCAAGATCTGAGAGTAGGAAAAACTGTCTTACACTTCTAGATAGACCACAGCTTCCTGGAACATCAGGCTAGGAGACCTTGGAGTGGAAGATGTTCAACCTAAATCATACCAAGAGCAGGAAAGTTCTGTGGGAAGGAAGCTTGACTCGTCAGAAGATCTAGGTTGCTTAAGAGGCTTGCAATCATAATCATAATATATAAGGTTAGCAAACATATCAGTCTGGTGGCATTAGTGGTAAAGAACCTGCCTGCTAATAGAAAGACAAAAGTGATAGGAGTTCAGTCCCTGGGTTGGGAAGATCCCCTGGAGGAGGGCATGGCCACCCACTCCAGCATTCTTGCCTGCAGAATCCCATATACAGAGAAGCCTGGTGGGCTACAGTCCATGGAGTTGCAAAGAGTCGGACACAACTGAAGTGACTTAGCTAGCAGGCACACACCAATCTTATCTTCCTAACATGAGGAAGATCAATTATGACAATGGACATAGGAGTGAAAAGCAACTGATTAATACAATTCACGTCAAGGCTGTATATTGTCACTCTGCTTATTTAACTTATATGCACAGTATGGAGTTGCAAAGAGTCGGACACAACTGAAGTGACTTAGCTAGCAGGCACACACCAATCTTATCTTCCTAACATGAGGAAGATCAATTATGACAATGGACATAGGAGTGAAAAGCAACTGATTAATACAATTCACGTCAAGGCTGTATATTGTCACTCTGCTTATTTAACTTATATGCACAGTGCATAATGAGAAATGCTGGGCTGATGAAGCACAAGCTGGAATCAAGATTGCTGGGAACAATCAAGATTGCTCTGACGAGTCCAGGGTACCTTACAGGCCAGCAGCACTGAAAGATTTTAGCAGTGGAGCATGTCCAAATGGAACCTTCTAAGAACCCCTGTATAAAACACATATAAGTGATATTTCTTTAATATAAATTCAGTTATAAGTTTAAATTGTTAATATTTATATTTCTTAAGCTATGTAATCAATGAAGATACTGAGCCTGTTTAAAAACATATGTGATGGGGATTATGGATAAGTGTTTTAGGCATGTATTTGCAGTCTTTGTATTTGTGAAAATTAAATATTTTCAACCATTCTTCAGAATATAGTTTAAAATTTATACATCCTCTTCCACTTAGAATTGAATCACAGGTACAGAATTAGAATAGCTATCTTACTCTAACCAGCTCATGTACTTCCTACAACATTGCAACATTACATGAATCTTCAGGGTTGTGATAAAACTTACAGTAACATTTATTCATTTAAAAGTTCATCAATTATTTTATGAAGCAAAAGCATGAGTTTACAGTCTAAAATACTGATCAGGAAAATGCTAATCAATACATTTAAAAAGAACACAATACAATTTTAAGTCAATTCAAGTTCACATTTTGTGAAAATGTTTATGGATGTTCTTTGGTTCCAGCTGATTAAATCTGATTGAACAATTTGGAATGAAATTAGGTGTCCTCATATTACTGATAATTTGGCTCACTACAATCAGTGTAAGAACCACTTCACATTTTGAGCTTCCATAAGAAATTTTTTGAAACTAGATTATAATACAGTTAAGTCCATCTCTAAGTGAAGAGAATAACTTCTAATTTAAAGTGATTTTCAAGGGCATCAGTTAAAGTTCTCCTTTTAAAGTATCTCATTCCAGCATCCCTTCCCTCTCCCTTTTTCCCTCCCTCCCTACCTTCTCACCATCTCCCTCCATTCCTTTCTTTCAGAAAAGTTATTTTCCCTCCCTACTTAATGATATAATTCCAAAGGGAATAAAAATTCTGTACATGAAAACATAAGTACTATGCTCAATGAAGGTCTCTGTGTTCATTAGCCAATATTTACTGAGCATTTGCTGTATAATCTACTTGAACTGGATGCTTTAAGGCTCTGTTTTCCAGTATCTTAGCTACTAACTACATGGAGCTATGTACACTTAAATAAAATTAAAATTCAGTTCCTCAGCTGCCCTAGCCACACTGCAGTGCTCGTAGACACATGTGGCTCTAGGCTCTGGTGCTGAACCGCCAGCGCTAGGACGTTTCCATCATCACAGAAAGATCTTTTGGGCAGCGCTGCTCTAGGAGATCCTAAAAGTATAAATCTCAGTTTCTGCCTCAAGGATTCTTTCGTATGTTTAGGAGAATCAGACTAACATACATGAAGCAATAGGTCATTGGTGTAGATAAGTGGGCAAGTTTCCTGTTAAGGCATCGTGGAACCGACTCTAAGGGCTTTGGGAAATATGCCACAATTTCATAAGTTAAAAAAAATGAAATAATTTACAGAATGAAAACAAACAAAAGAGTGACTGAGTGAACAAACCTGCTCTATTATGAAGACAAAGACAGGAGGCTGGTCCTGCTTAAGAATTTGATGAAATGCCCATGTGTGGGACCTTCCAGCAACCCAGGGGTTAGACTTCACCTTCCAATGCAGCGGGTATGGGTTGGATCCTGGTGGGGAAGCCAAGATCCCACATGCCTCTTGGCCAGAAAACCAGAACATAAACAACAGAAGCAATACTGTAATAAATTCAATAAAGACTTTTAAAGTGGTCCACATCAAAAAAATCTTAAAAAAAAAAAAATACCTAAGAGCATAAAACTCAGTATTTCACCTGGGTTTATGTGGCTCTGAGAAAGCAAACATCATAAAGGCATGTAGTTCAGCAGCAGGAAGATGTTTCTCATGCCCAGCAGGCATCAGGGGGAAAAGTTGGAATGAATTTGAGAAAATAGCTGAACACAACATTGCTTTATATCCCCCAGCATAAACTCCTTTGTGAAAAATACTATCTTGCAAATTAAAGGACAGCTAGGGAGCTGTTTCTTTACTTTTTTTTTTTTGAGGTTAGAGCTTTTTCAAAAATTACTGTCTTTCTAAATCAACATCTGCCCCTGGGAAATGTGTATATGCTTATATATACATTGATGTGTATCTGTGCTATGTCTCTTTCACAAAATTATCAATGGAAAAGAAGTATTTCTCACTCACCTGGATTGCAAATCTTGAAGGGATACTTAAAGAGTCCATACTTCTTTCCCTTAGAATTTCATGCAGATCTTGAAAAGCACAGGCTACCACCAATGATCTTGATGGTGATTCCAGGGCATTTATTTATTTACTTATTTTTTTAAAAAAGAATTATTTGGGCATGGGAAAACATATTGCTGGGGCAATGAGGGTAGGTAAGGGCCCAGAGTGCATTAAGCAGCCATGAGGACTGGCCAGGATAAGGTTAGAGCCTTTTCAAAAATTACTGTCTTTCTAAATCAACATCTGCCCCTGGGAAATGTGTATATGCTTATATATACATTGATGTGTATCTGTGCTATGTCTCTTTCACAAAATTATCAATGGAAAAGAAGTATTTCTCACTCACCTGGATTGCAAATCTTGAAGGGATACTTAAAGAGTCCATACTTCTTTCCCTTAGAATTTCATGCAGATCTTGAAAAGCACAGGCTACCACCAATGATCTTGATGGTGATTCCAGGGCATTTATTTATTTACTTATTTTTTTAAAGAAGAATTATTCAGGCATGGGAAAACATATTGCTGGGGCAATGAGGGTGGGTAAGGGGCAATGAGGGTGGGTAAGGGCCCAGAGTGCATTAAGCAGCCATGAGGACTGGCCAGGATATGGGATTTGTTTCTTCTCTGTTATTTTGTAATATTAAATAGCCCAAGCCCAAGTGGGGATTAAACCATAATCTCCTATCTGGCTTGAGCCAGTTTACACAATGAATAAAAGTCGAACATAATTATAAGCAATTTTATTTATAAATTAGAACTAATACACATGAGTACCTCATGCCCTAAAGTTAATAGGGCCTGGAATTAATTCCTAAGACAATCTTAGCACCTAGGGACTCTGATTCTTTGACCTTGGAACATTTTTAACTTCCAAGTCGCTTGCTGAGTTACTGCTAGACTGTCGAGTTAAGTCTCAGGGAGACTGTTAATGGAGTGTAAAATCTGGGCACATTTTATAAGTTATTACTGTTGTCCCCAGGGGAATTGTTCCAATACTGCATGTGTGCCAATGGGTGCATCTGGGTGGAGGTATGTTCAATGATGGAAATGTTTTCTGGTGGTTAGTGGACAGGTTTCATCTCTGTCCTCTCTTCTTCAAAGTAATTGTACTTCTTATAGGTTTCTGGATTTTTCATAATCCACGCCGCTGTATACTTTGTGTTCACAGTGAATGCTCTGTGACTTCTTTAATCTAAACAACTTTTAACCCTTTATCAGGTTGAAGGTTTCCATAGGATCTGAGATAGCAAGATTAAACAAATCAGTTAATTTAGAGAGAAATCATCAGGTGTGTAGAAAGTATCTCGGAACCATTGAGAAGATATTTATAATATCCCTACCACATTTGCATCCTGCTTTAAGCTTTTTATATTCTTTGCATTGTATTAGCTGGATTCTCCCAGATGCAAGGTTGGGGATAATCTATTGGAATGGAAAGGGCATGGACTTTGGATATGACTGGATTGGAATCTAAACTTTGGAAATTAATAGATGTGTTACTCTTACTGAAGCTAAGAGTTAAAAAAATAAAATAAATAAAACCTGATTTATGTAGTTGCCAAGACCAAATGAGATGCACACAGTAGGAGCTGCATTTATATATTCCATTTCAGTTAACTCAGAGGATTAACTTTATTCATTGATGTCATTTGGTAAGAAAGATCTAACAGATTTTTTCCTTCTCAACAGTTCTTTTTGGTAACATGTTGATTGTGAAATTAATCCCTAGTATTTTCTATCAGGGCTTCCCTGGTGTCTCAGTGGTAAAGAATCCGCCTGCCAGTTGCCAAGACCAAATGAGATGCACACAGTAGGAGCTGCATTTATATATTCCATTTCAGTTAACTCAGAGGATTAACTTTATTCATTGATGTCATTTGGTAAGAAAGATCTAACAGATTTTTTCCTTCTCAACAGTTCTTTTTGGTAACATGTTGACTGTGAAATTAATCCCTAGTATTTTCTATCAGGGCTTCCCTGGTGTCTCAGTGGTAAAGAATCCGCCTGCCGATGCAGCAGACGTGCGTTTGATCCCTGGGTCGGGAAGATCTCCTGGAGAAGGAAGTAGCAACCCACTTCAGTATTCTTGCTGGGGAAACCCCATGGACAGAAGAGCCTTGTGGGCTACAGTCTATGGGATTATAAAAGAGTTGGACATGACTTAGCAACTAAATATAACAATCTTCTGTCAACTGTGGGTAAAATGAGCCTGAGAACCAAATATTTATTTTGTAATTGACAATAGTTATTAAAGGGAGAATAACTATTTATCAGCCTGACCATGAAGAAGGCCTAGAGACTTTGCAGGTAGTGAAGTAGAGATGAATTACTGGGGGCCTCTTGCCTCTGGCCAGGTACCACAGGACTCTATTCTCACTTTGGAGCACCTGGTCCTACTCAATTGCTAGTCATACAAATGACACCTGCCCCTCAGTGCTCATTGCACCACTATTTGCAATAACCACAACGTGGAAGCAACCTAAACGTCCACCAATAGAGGAATGGACAAAGAAGATGCACACATATACACAACAGAAGGTTATCCTGCCATAAAAAGGAAGGAAATATGCCATTTGCGGAGACATGGATGGATCTAAAGGCTGTCACACAGAGTGGAGAAAGTCAGAAAGAAAAACGAATATCGCACATTAACACATACATGTGGAATCTAGGAAAACGGCTCCAATGAACTTATTTGCAAAGCAGAAATAGAAAAGCAGACAGAGAGAACAAACATACGGACACAAAATGGGGAGAGGGAGGGTGGGATGAGTTGGGAGATTGGAATTGACATATATATACTCAGTTCAGTGGCTCAGTTGCGTCCGACTCTTTGTGGCCCCAGAATTTTAGGACGCCAGGCCTCCCTGTCCATCACCAACTCCCGTAGTTCAATCAAACTTACGTCCATCGAGTCAGGGAAGCCATCCAGCCATCTCATTCTCTGTTATCCCCTTCTTCTCCTGCCCCCAATCCCTCCCAGCATCAGAGTCTTTTCCAATGAGTCAACACTTTGCATGAGGTGGCCAAAGTACTGGAGTTTCAGCTTTAGCATCAGTCCTTCCAAAGAAATCCCAGGGCTGATCTCCTTCAGAACGGACTGGTTGGTTCTCCTTGCAGTCCAAGGGACTCTCAAGAGTCTTCTCCAATACCACAGTTCAAAGCATCAATTCTTCGGCGCTCAGCTTTCTTCACAGTCC
>SJYX01004125.1:269561-281937 GCA_006410675.1 Oreotragus oreotragus | reverse complement strand
ATGGACTGGTTGGATCTCCTTGCAGTCCAAGGGACTCTCAAGAGTCTTCTCCAACACCACAGTTCAAAAGTAGCAATTCTTTGGCACTCAGCTTTCTTCACAATCCAACTCACATCCATACATGACCACTGGAAAAACCATAGCCTTGACTAGACGGACCTTTGCTGGCAAAGTAATGTCTCTGCTTTTGAATATGCTATCTAGGTTGGTCATAACTTTCCTTCCAAGGAGTAAGCGTCTTTTAATTTCATGGCTGCAGTCACCATCTGCAGTGATTTTGGAGCCCCCCAAAATAAAGTCTGCCACTGTTTCCACTGTTTCCCCATCTGCTGCTGCTGCTGCTGCTAAGTCGCTTCAGTCGTGTCTGACTCTGTGTAACCCCATAGATGGCAGCCCACCAGGCTCCCCCATCCCTGGGATTCTCCAAGCAAGAATACTGGAGTGGGTTGCCATTTCCTTCTCCAATGCATGAAAGTGAAAAGTCAAAGTGAAGTCGCTTGGTCATGTCCGACTCTTAGCGACCCCATGGACTGCAGCCCACCAGGCTCCTCCACCCATAGGATTTTCCAGGCAAGAGTACTGGGGTGGGGTGCCATTGCCTTCTCTGTTTCCCCATCTATTTCCCATTAAATAATACTTACCAATAAATACTACTGAATTTGGCAGCTGACATATTTTAATGGCACAATATAGTTCCAATGTAGTTATCACCAAGGACAGTGAAAAAATCTTTTCTAAAAATGTAATTAAGTAAGAATGTGTTATATTTGCAAGTTATCAAAGATACTACCAGGATAGCTCCATTTCCAGAGAGAAGCCTCCTCCAAATAACTGTTCATCTGGGAATTTCATTTGCAATATTAAATAAATGTGAAATCACTTAGTGCAAAAGTAAAGGCACATACATATTATTACAAGTTTAGATCTAAATCTCATTTTCATACCAGAAAAAGCTTTATTTCTAACTGCACACTATTTTTTAAATGCTTTAGTGTTTTTAATACAGTTTAGTCAATCTAAAAATTATATAGTGTATATTAACATATCTTTTAGAAGTGAAATAAAGTAAATGGGCACACAGTTTCTATTTTATGGAATATTGGAACAAAAAATCCACTTCAATATAGACAGACAATTTAAAGTACTTGAACAATTTTAAAAACTTTCAGGGTCCTTGTCTAAGAGAAGATTCTGCCTTGGGCCTGCTAGTGTAATAAACTGTACTCCACTAAAAAAAATAAATAAAACTTAAAATTTTCAGAACCAAATAAAAAAGGTAGGGGGGTGGGGATACAAAAGATTTGAATAGACATTTCTCCAAGATGACATACAAATGGCTAATCAGCACATGAAACGATGTTCAAGATCCTTAGCTCAGTTCAGTTGCTCAGTTGTGTCCGACTCTTTGTGACCCCACAGACTGCAGCATGCCAAGCCTCCCTGTCCACTACCACCAACT
This sequence comes from Oreotragus oreotragus, assembly GCA_006410675.1. Classification (NCBI taxonomy): domain Eukaryota; kingdom Metazoa; phylum Chordata; class Mammalia; order Artiodactyla; family Bovidae; genus Oreotragus; species Oreotragus oreotragus. The sequence goes on along the minus strand of SJYX01004125.1, from coordinate 280,478 downwards.
CCCGGAATATACTCAAACTCATGTCCATTGAGTCTGTGATGTCATCCAGCCATCTCATCCTCTGTTGCCCCCTTCTCCTCCTGCCTTCAATATTTCCCAACATCAGGGTCTTTTCAAATGAGTCAGCTCTTCACATCAGGTGGCCGAAGTATTGGAGTTTCAGCTTCAACATCAGTCCTTCCAATGAACACCCAGAACTGATCTCCTTTAGGACATCTCATCCTCTGTTGCCCCCTTCTCCTCCTGCCTTCAATATTTCCCAACATCAGGGTCTTTTCAAATGAGTCAGCTCTTCACATCAGGTGGCCGAAGTATTGGAGTTTCAGCTTCAACATCAGTCCTTCCAATGAACACCCAGAACTGATCTCCTTTAGGATGGACTGGTTGGATCTCCTTGCAGGCCAGGGAACTCCCAAGAGTCTTCTCCAACACCACAGTTCAAAATCAGCAGTTCTTCGGCCCTCAGCTTTCTTTATAGTCCGACACTCACATCCTTACATGACTACTGGAAAAACCATAGCTTTGACTAGATGGATCTTTGTTGGCAAAGTAATGCCTCTCCTTTTTAACATGCTGTCTAGTTTGGTCATAGCTTTTCTTCCAAGGAGCAAGTATCTTTTAATTTCATGGCTGCAGTCACCATCTGCAGTGATTTTGGAGCCCCCCAAAATGAATTTTGTCACTGTTTCCCCATCTATTTCCCATGAAGCAATGGGACCAGATGCCATGATCTTAGTTTTCTGAATGTTGAGTTTTAAGCCAACTTTTTCACTCTCCTCTTTCACTTTCATCAAGAAGCTCTTTAGTTCGTCTTTGCTTTCTGCCATAAGGGTGTAGGGAAATCCAAATCAAAATCACAATGAGATACCACTTCACACCCACTAGGATGGATAATATCAAAAAATGGAAAATAAGAAACGGTAAGGATGTGCAGAAATTAGAACCCTCAAAAGCTGCTCTTGGGAATGGGATAGGGCGGCTGCTGTAGAAAACAGTTTGGCAGTTTCTGAAGAAGTTAAACATAGAATTTACCATATGATCCAGCAATTTTTCTCTCAGATATATATCCCCAATTGTGAAAACAAGAATTCAAAGAGATACTTGTACCACTATTTTAATAACATTATTCACAATATCAAAGGCTGGAAACAACNGCGGCTACTGTAGAAAACAGTTTGGCAGTTTCTGAAGAAGTTAAACATAGAATTTACCATATGATCCAGCAATTTTTCTCTCAGATATATACCCCCAATTGTGAAAACAAGAATTCAAAAAGATACTTGTACCACTATTTTAATAACATTATTCACAATATCAAAGGCTGGAAACAACCCACGTGTCCATCAACAGATGAATGAATGAACCAAATGTGCTGTGCCATATACCAACACACAGGATGGTATATTCAACCACAAAAAGGAATGAAGTTCTGACATACAGTGCAACATGGATGAGGACATGGGCTGAGTTTAAATTTGGCTACCTGTTAGACATTTAAAGATTCGTTAATTTTTGCAGTTGTGGGAGTTTCTTCAGGATATTTTAAAGAACCACATCTTATGCTATTTATGGATGAATGGAATATGGAACTTGCTTTCAAATAATCCCATGAGGAGGTGGAGTGCTGGAAGAATGAGTGTGTGGCTGAAACCAGAATGGAAGAGAGCAAGTTGGTGTCACTTGAAGTAGAGCTGGTTATCAGATGCCATGCCCTCCTTCAGGGATCTTCCCGACCCAGGGATCGAACCCCCTGGATGGTCTCTTATGTCTCCTGTATTGGCAGGTGGGTTCTTTACCACTAGTGCCCCGTGGGAAGCCCATTGCTTCCCAAACTGAGCAATTAATTGCTCTTACAACTATAAAAAGAGTCAAATATATAGATGAGTTCTTATGTCCTTGTGTGGACATAATGTATAGTCAACATATAACTGAAACAATATAAAACATAAATGAAATATATGTAAATCTATTTTGGAATATATTAATATTTGACTCTGTGAATACATGCTCACAAAAAAGCACAAATCCCAAAAGATCTAGGAAACAGCCTTCTTCCATTTTCATCTTATCCATGTCTCATCTTCCTTCAACAGCCCCAGAGAAGTTCCAATAATCCAATGACTCTTCTCTGAAAAGTCTAGTTCATGTTACTGTCCCCTGGGCCCCAAGAACTAATTTTTACACAGAAACTTTTAACATTACAGCCTCTTCTCTACCATCATTTAGTATTTATTATTTAGTATATTCATGATTTGTTTCAGTACATAAGGCTATCTTAGTCACCAATTCTCTTCTGTATGTACTTCATGTATTAGAAGACTACACTAATAGTATGAATGAAGATCCTTTCAAACTTTTTTGTATGCTCATAACAATTTTTGTGGTGGTAGAATTATTAACTGATAAAAAAAGAAATGGTATCTAAAATGTAGTTATATTTTAGTAAAATAGCTAATACTATATGTAGATGTGATACAATCTTGTACCATCTTGGATCATATCTGCATGAATAAGATCCCTTTGAAGTCCCTTTAAATGAGCTAAGTGCATTTTCAATGCAAGTCTAAAATGCATGAATATAATGTAGCATCAGTGTATAGATATTTGTAATAAACATGAAAATATTAAGATTTTCTAAACATTTTTTATCTGTTTTATATAAGCCTTTTAAATTCATGCTTGAATATGGCAAGTTTTTATGACATTGTTTTTTGTAAAAGAACCTAGTCCTTCTTATAAAGGCTAAAACAGATTCTTCTCAGTTGGAAATCTTTCTCATTCCAGGCACATTACAAAATCAAGGATTTTCCTACTATTTCATGTTCAAAACTCAATGTACCTTGAATTTAAACACACCCTAGAAGTATTGATACACTGTCCTGTGTAAGTCATTGCTATTTAACCTGTATTCGGGGCAATAATAGATGTGGTCAGAGAAGACGTTTCTGTGAAATGACATTTGAACTGAAAGCTGCATAGTGACAGAGTTAGCCTTCTGGAGATCTTTGAAAAGATTATGCCCAGGGTGGGGTGGGGGAAAGTAAAGATCAGGTCCAACCTGTAACAAGTGAAATATGTATGTTCCCAGAATTGAAAAGCCAGGCAGAGGGACTGAAGCTTAGGGAACAAGCAGGAGCATAGCCTACAGTGAAGCTGGAAAACAGTGTGGAATTGCTGTCCTCGGCCCCATGGATTAAGTCCACAGCAAATGCTGCTGAGGCTCTTGGCAAGTTCAGGCTCACAAGACGGATAGAGCACTGTACTCTATGCTGTGCTTGGAGCTCCTGGATGCAGGATAGAAATTGTCTGGCACTGATAGCATGGCAGAATTGGTCATTTCATTACATTTGCAAGAGATGTTCAATTATATTTTCACCCAGAATCAATTGTTATGTCAATCTAAAAACAAATGAATTGATATATCAAAATCCATTCTATAAACCTTCTTGTTTCCAAGTACACCTCCTTTAAAATATATATTACTTATTTGTATTATTTTTAATTAGACTTTAATTGCAATAAACACTTCCACTCTGTATGAGGAATAATGTAAGTTGGAAATATTTCTGTGAGATAATTTTTATTAAGTAAATTTATATTGAGTTGTATTTTCTACCTGCAGACACTCTTTTGCAAAGGTTGCAACACAGCAAGAGAGCCTAATTTGATTTTTTTTAATTTAAAGAAGAAGTCCATTTCCTTAGCCCAATATATGACAGGATGTCATTTTGATTAGTGTCCCCTTAGCTACATTCAGGCTGCTTAATTTCAGTAAAGGATGGCCAGGATTTATCTTCAGTGAGGAAATTTGACAGAACTCATAATACTGTCATAGCAAAAGTAGCATTATTTTAAGGAGACTCTATCACCCTCTATCACTTAACATTTCAGTGTCAAGACCAGCTGCTTGGAAACTGAGTGGACGTGCAATGAGATTTAGGAGAACAAATGCAAAGATGAGTCAGAAAGCCTGATTTTTAAAGACAGGCTTTGTTTTCTTCTAAGTGTACAGCTGGGAACTAAATGTTGTTTCAGCTTCAGTTTTTTGACCTCAAAAAGGAAATGAATAACAATACTTCAAGTTTTAATAAACCATAAGAAACTACATAATTCAATTCAAAACAAATGTGAAAGAATAGATATATAATTTTCCAGGAAATTTACAAAAAGTGACTCTTAAAGCATTAGAGGATTTAAATAGACTGATTCTCACAGGTGACCAATTCGTCAAAGAGTATATTACTAAAAATCACAAGCCTCAGATGGTTTCACAAAGAAATTTTACCAAATCTTTGAAGAGCTAATAAATTTCAGGGTTATTTAGTTTGCTTCAAAGAATAGTAAAAAAAGAAAAAGAGGGAGAGAGAGAGAAACTTTCAGAATCTTTTTGTAAAATGAATGCAACAGTAATTAATTCCGAAGTGTGATAATGTTACACACTAAGAGACTATGGTCCAATACAACTTGTGCCCATCAATGAAAATAATCCTAAGTATGCCAGGCTGGATGAAGCACAAGCTGGAATCAAGATTACTGGGAGAAATATCAGTAACCTCAGATATGCAGATGACAATACCCATATGGCAGAAAGCGAAGAAGAACTAAAGAGCTTCATGATGAAAGTGAAAGAGGAGAGTGGAAAAGTTGGCTTAAAGCTCAACATTCAGAAAACTAAGATCATGACATCTGGTCCCATCACTTCATGGCAAATAGATGGGGAAACAATGGAAACAATGTCAGACTTTCTTTTCTGGGGCTCCAAAATCACTGCAGATGGTGACTGCAACCATGAAATTAAAAGACACTTGGCTCCTCTGAAGAAAAGCTATGACCAACCTAGACAGCATATCAAAAAGCAGAGACATTACTATGCCAACAAAGGTCTGTCTAGTCAAAGCTATGGTTTTTCCAATAGGCATGTATGGATATGAGAGTTTGACTATAAAGAAAGCTGAGTGCCAAAGAACTGATGCTTTTGAACTGTGGTGTTGGAGAAGACTCTTGAGAGTCCTTTGAACTGCAAGGAGATCAATCAACCCTAAAGGAAATCAGTCCTGAATTTTCATTGGAAGGACTGATGCTGAAGCTCCAATAGTTTGGCCACCTGATGCAAAGAACTGATTGATTGGAAATGACCCTGATGCTGGGAAAGATTGAAAGCAGGGGGAGAAGGGGAGGACAGAGGATGAGATGGTTGGATGGCATCACCGACTCAATGATGGACGTGAGTCTGAGTAAACTCCAGGAACTGGTGACGGACAGGGAGGCCTGGCCTGCTGCAGTCGATGGGGTCGCAAAGAGTCAGCCACAATTGAGCAACTAAACTGAACTGAACTGAATTCTGTCCTTGAGGGGGCCTGGATCAGAGATTCGAGTCAGGCAGGTATGGGTCATGCACTGTTTTGCAAGGCAATAGCAAGAGCAACTTTTCAACAATCTCTTTCCTTTCCTATTAAAAAAAAAAAAAAGTATAGATTTCTTACAACATTGACAGGTTGCCTCCAGTCCTAGGTCAAATCTACTCCTCTACACACACATTAGCTCCAAAAAACCTCCTGTGCCCAGCTGTCACTGGAATTATTTCTTCTATTTTTCTTCACTTTTCCTCTCTAGTTCCTTTAGAACTGATGGGTAGGGAGGACAAAGAGAGGAATTAACTGACCATTTTAGGCAGAACTGAACATTATCCCACAATATTACTTTTTATCTTTGGCCTGGAAATAGCTTTATCTCATCCCTTCCTTGAATAATTATTATACAGTTTATGAAAATACAGGTGGATGCTTGTTTTTTCTAAGCATCTTGAAAATACTGATACACAATCCCCTGGCATCTATTGTTGCTGTTGAGAAGTCAGCCACATGGAAGTTATCATTCTTTTGTGGGTAACGTACCCTGTCACCATTTCCATCCCCTCATCCTACCTTTGTTACTTTTAAGATCTTGTTTTTGCCTTTGCTGTTTTACAGTGGGAACATGACATGCCTAGGGTATATTTCCTTTTATTTCTATACTCTGTTTCTTAGCTTCTCTTAGAGCTAAAGAATCTGATTTTGCTTTGATCTTACATAGTGCTTCTTGGACATATCTTTTCCCCTTTCTGAATCTCTCATTAAGGATATGCTAAAACTTTTTATTTCTTCTAATTTTATCTTTTCATAATTTTCATTTATGTCATTGCCTTGAATCCTGAATTTAGGGTTATCTTTTAGTGTATGAATTTTTTATCTCAGATTAATTTGCTGGCAACTCATTCATTGAGTCTCTGATAGCAATTACTAATTATTTTCCTCTTCAGATAATCTTTTTATGGAAGCTGTTTAGACAGTCTTTTATTTATGTATCATGTCTTCAATATACAGTTTTTTTCCTTTAAATAAAAATTACTCTTTCATGTTCTATATTGTTAATTTAAACTCACATAACTATTGTTTTTTGTGAAATGATTCCTTTTTGTAAATCATGAAATCATGCTCCTTGGAACACATTTTATTGGCTTATTTTGCATTTTACTTTTTCTACTTGGGTTTAAGATGACTTTTTACAGAAAGGATTGACATTTAGTTTTGCCAGTAACCCCTGTAAACCAACTCAAAAAACTTTCACATTATAAATTTATATATATGTATAAATTGTATTTCTTTTATAACCAGAGCCAAAATAAAATAAACAAGTAGTTCCACTGCCTTTGCATCATGTTTTCCACCTGATTTCCATTGAAGGGTGTTTTGGTTTTACACAAGAGGGTCAGAGCTCAATTCCCAAGTTATTAATACAAGTGCAAAATCATATCTTTTCTCCAATTTGGGCAAGGTTTCATTAAGTCCAAGCTCTGGGCAAAAATCTCCAGGTGCTACTGGTAGAGCAGTAACTTTAGCCATCCCTTTCCTCTTGGATTTGTGTGTTCTCTTCCTTTCTAAACTTCTGGAATCCTTTTCTGATAGCTTAGTGATGCATTGAAATACCTTCTTAAGGCACTTTATCCAGAACTTTTAGCTTTTGATACCTGAAACTCTTCCTAAATATCTTATAATTGCCAAAAGAACACAGATGTGTATTGTTAAAAGATAAGTGAAGTGTATTAAAATTTTTAAGGGTTTATTTGAGCACTTAACCATTCCAATCAGGTAGAGCTAAACCAGAGATGGTTAGAAGCACTCCTGTTGGAGGCAGGAAGAAAAACTTCTATAAAGAAAAAGAAGAAGAAAAGAAAGGAAATTATTTAACTGGCAGTTTAAAGTCTAGTTGGCTGTTTGTGATTTGTTGCCCTTAAAGTTTTGATTTTGTAACCCTGAGGAATTCTGGTTTGCTTATGAGATTGTCATGTCACGAGAGCCATCTAAGTCTTATTGAATTAATGTAACAGTGTGTGTATAATTAAATCCATGTATTAGTTAACTCTTTCTTCAAAAATACTTATTTAAAAGTCACTATGTGCTAATACTTTATTAGGCCATGAACATAAAAAGCTGATAAAGACACTCATGGAGTTTACAGTGTAGTATGTGAGTTGAGAACAGTAGAACCAGTAAAAAATAATAATTTATGTGAGACATACTAGGGTTTGAGCAACACAGGCTGTTCTGGGAGTGCCTAAGAAGGGCATTGTTCCAGAGGCTGACAGTCAATTAGGAAGCTTCTGGGAGAAACTGACATCTCACATAGGAATCTTTAAGAAAGAGCAGGTGCTTTCCTAGAGAGCAAAGCCATGAAAGTGAAAAATTTACAGACATTTGGACAATACATTTCCTTTAAAACTTTTTCATTTTCTAGCTTTCCTTCACTTCTGTCCTAACAAAATGCCTCTTCTCATTTCTGTATGACCCCCTTGTGAGATCCTCTGTGTGCAACTTCTTGAGAATGATAGAAAAGGGAAAAAAATTTTAGAAAAAGGTGCAGCCAGCACCCTCTTGTTATTTAATTACTTTTGATTTCATTTGTCCTATTTTCTGCAAAGTACCACTCTGCTATATTCACTGACATGACCATACTGCCCTCTGGAGGAGTATTTTAGCAATATTTTAAAAATACAGACAAAGTTTTGAGACATTAAAAAACTAAGCAGCTTTCAAGCCATGAAAAGACACAGAGGAAACTTAAATGCCCGTTGCTAAGTGAAAAAGGCCAATCTGAAAAATCTAAATACTGTAAGATTCCAAATTTATGACATTCTGAAAAAGAGAAAAATATGAAGACAATAAAACATCAGTGGTTGCCAGGAACTGGAGTAGAGAGAGATGAACAGGCAGAACAAAGAGAATTTTTAGGACAGTGAAACTATCCTGTGTGATATATAATGATGGATATATGTCACTGTATATTTGTCCAAACCTATAGAATATACAACACCAAATGTGTACCCCAAGATAAACTATGGACTTAGGAAGACTTATGTGTCAATATAGGTTCATCCTTGGTATGAAACATTCTATTTTACTGAGTGATGTTGAAAACAGAGGGAACTATATATATATGTATGGGGATAGGGACTTATAATAAAACTTATTTTCCTTTCAATTTTGTGTAAACCTAAAACTGCTCTTAAAATATAAGCAGATTTATCTAAAATGCACCTGGAGTTTAGTGGGAGAGAAGGAAAGCATAATTTTATCACCTGGAAGTTCATAAGCTTAAATAGATCTCTGAAATTGGATTTTAGATAAGTGTGAATAATTTACTCTCCTTCATATGAAAGAAAAATTGCTTTAATTAAAAAAAATTTCATAGGTCTTCAAGAGAAGCTTAACATTTAGGTATTGTAAGGCTGGGTTGAGGAAAGAAATATTTGACAAATCCAAGTGTAGGGATTTTTTAAAAAGTTAAGTCATCAGGTTTTTTCACTTCTCTCAAGTTCCAATCTTCTTTTAGAGGGAAGGGTAAAGCAAACAATTTCATTTTTGAACTTGTTTTGTCCCAAAACCTAATTATACAAAGTAGTAGTACAAAATTTATTAATTTTTGATTTTGATTGACACAAATCAAGAATTAAAGTAATACATTTATTATTCAGAAATTTTCCTCATTTCAAAACAAAGATTTTTGAAAGTAAAAGAGCTGGCCTAAAAATATGGATTTTCAAGTTTTCAGCAAAAAGATAATAACTAAAAACAGCTAAGTAGATACAAATTCAAAACAATACTCACTTAATTGGATGACTACAGTTCAAAATTGATGCTTTTGAACTGTGGTGTTGGACTGCAAGAAGATCAGCCATGGGTGTTCTTTGGAAGGAATGATGCTAAAGCTGAAACTCCAGTACTTTGGCCACCTCATGGGAAGAGCTGACTCATTGGAAAAGACTCTGATGCTGGGAGGGATTGGGGGCAGGAGGAGAAGGGGACGACAGAGGATGAGATGGCTGGATGGCATCACGGACTCGATGGACGTGAGTCTGAGTGAACTCTGGGAGTTGGTGATGGACAGGGAGGCCTGGTGTGCTGCGGTTCATGGGGTCGCAAAGAGTCGGACATGACTGAGCGACTGAACTGAACTGACAGTCTAGGTACCAAAATGCAAATATTTTAAGCAAAAGTCCAGTGATTGTTTGATTGATAAGTTACAAAGTAATTTCTGTAATACCAGTGCACAGAAGTTACAGGCTCTTTTAGTTCAGTTCAATTCATGAATTTTATCTTTTGCATGAAAGCTTGTCACATTGTTTTTTTCTCCTTTAACCTCTAGAAGAACAAATTTTATTCTACAGATATGTTTTTCAGCAGACAGCATTTGAAGACTCAAAATGAAATGGAGCAACATTTTCAAGTAAAGAATCATATATTCTACTGCTGTCTCCAGACTCATGATTCAAATGGCCTTAGGAGGCATATCCAGTTATTAAACACATACCAGAAATAATAAATTATGCAAGCTATTCTCTAATATAAAGGAGTAAATAAAGCAAGCTGAAGGGCAAATAGCAAGTGCTGTATTCTTGGGATCAGATGATTTGTAGCTTTGGTTATTATTCTTTCTCTACTGATAGGTGAAGACCCTAAATACTCTGCAAGTTAAACAGTTAATAATGTAAATAGTCATAATGCCCCAAACTTTTAAGCCAAAAACAATCCTTGAAGCTATTGCAACAGTGATGGCAAAATCTATTTGGGTAATTTTATCCACTGTGTGCTCCCAGTCCATTTTGTGGNTATCCTTTTCTGTTAAAGGCAGGTGCCAATGACAGTACCTGGCTCAGCCAAAGATTATGAAAGAAATTACTAAGTATATATGAAGTATTGACATGTTGGCATGTAGTAAACACTTGTAATACTGCCAGATTGCACAAGGAAACAAGGGCGCATGTTAGCATGTTAGCAAGGACCCTTTAATGTTAGCAAGGACCCTTTGAGCCTGGTCTCAGGACTTCACTTTCAGGATAGGTGAACCAAGGGGAAGCCCATGTAGCACTAGTGGCAAAGAATTCACCTGCCAGTGCAAGAGATGTGAAAGACCCAGGTTCAGGAAGATATACATGTTGGCATGTAGTAAACACTTGTAATACTGCCAGATTGCACAAGGAAACAAGGGCGCATGTTAGCTTGTTAGCAAGGACCCTTTAATGTTAGCAAGGACCCTTTGAGCCTGGTCTCAGGACTGCACGTTCAGGATAGGTGAACCAAGGGGAAGCCCATGTAGCACTAGTGGCAAAGAATTCACCTGCCGGTGCAAGAGATGCAAAAGACCCAGGTTCAGGAAGATGCTCTGGAGAAGGGCATGGCAACCCAGGCCAGTCCTCCTAACGGCAGCTGAAGCAAGTCTCTTAGGGACAGATCAATAGTCCTGGTGTCACAGAGCTCCTGAGTGGCATGCCTAGGATTTGATCCAGATCCTCCCAGTGCTAAATACATTCTTCTGTCTTCGCTATCTCAGAAACAATCAGCTATCACAGATTAAGGCCAGAACTTTAAAAAAAAAAAAAAA
>SJYX01004125.1:212516-252488 GCA_006410675.1 Oreotragus oreotragus | reverse complement strand
GGCTGGATGAAGCACAAGCTGGAATCAAGATTACTGGGAGAAATATCAGTAACCTCAGATATGCAGATGACAATACCCATATGGCAGAAAGCGAAGAAGAACTAAAGAGCTTCATGATGAAAGTGAAAGAGGAGAGTGGAAAAGTTGGCTTAAAGCTCAACATTCAGAAAACTAAGATCATGACATCTGGTCCCATCACTTCATGGCAAATAGATGGGGAAACAATGGAAACAATGTCAGACTTTCTTTTCTGGGGCTCCAAAATCACTGCAGATGGTGACTGCAACCATGAAATTAAAAGACACTTGGCTCCTCTGAAGAAAAGCTATGACCAACCTAGACAGCATATCAAAAAGCAGAGACATTACTATGCCAACAAAGGTCTGTCTAGTCAAAGCTATGGTTTTTCCAATAGGCATGTATGGATATGAGAGTTTGACTATAAAGAAAGCTGAGTGCCAAAGAACTGATGCTTTTGAACTGTGGTGTTGGAGAAGACTCTTGAGAGTCCTTTGAACTGCAAGGAGATCAATCAACCCTAAAGGAAATCAGTCCTGAATTTTCATTGGAAGGACTGATGCTGAAGCTCCAATAGTTTGGCCACCTGATGCAAAGAACTGATTGATTGGAAATGACCCTGATGCTGGGAAAGATTGAAAGCAGGGGGAGAAGGGGAGGACAGAGGATGAGATGGTTGGATGGCATCACCGACTCAATGATGGACGTGAGTCTGAGTAAACTCCAGGAACTGGTGACGGACAGGGAGGCCTGGCCTGCTGCAGTCGATGGGGTCGCAAAGAGTCAGCCACTATTGAGCAACTAAACTGAACTGAACTGAATTCTGTCCTTGAGGGGGCCTGGATCAGAGATTCGAGTCAGGCAGGTATGGGTCATGCACTGTTTCGCAAGGCAATAGCAAGAGCAACTTTCTAACAATTTCTTTCCTTTCCTATTAAAAAGAAAAAAAAAAGTATAGATTTTTACAACATTGACAGGTTGCCTCCAGTCCTAGGTCAAATCTACTCCTCTACACACACATTAGCTCCAAAAAACCTCCTGTGCCCAGCTGTCACTGGAATTATTTCTTCTATTTTTCTTCACTTTTCCTCTCTAGTTCCTTTAGAACTGATGGGTAGGGAGGACAAAGAGAGGAATTAACTGACCATTTTAGGCAGAACTGAACATTATCCCACAATATTACTTTTTATCTTTGGCCTGGAAATAGCTTTATCTCATCCCTTCCTTGAATAATTATTATACAGTTTATGAAAATACAGGTGGATGCTTGTTTTTTCTAAGCATCTTGAAAATACTGATACACAATCCCCTGGCATCTATTGTTGCTGTTGAGAAGTCAGCCACATGGAAGTTATCATTCTTTTGTGGGTAACGTACCCTGTCACCATTTCCATCCCCTCATCCTACCTTTGTTACTTTTAAGATCTTGTTTTTGCCTTTGCTGTTTTACAGTGGGAACATGACATGCCTAGGGTATATTTCCTTTTATTTCTATACTCTGTTTCTTAGCTTCTCTTAGAGCTAAAGAATCTGATTTTGCTTTGATCTTACATAGTGCTTCTTGAACATATCTTTTCCCCTTTCTGAATCNCTTTTTGCCTTTGCTGTTTTACAGTGGGAACATGACATGCCTAGGGTATATTTCCTTTTATTTCTATACTCTGTTTCTTAGCTTCTCTTAGAGCTAAAGAATCTGATTTTGCTTTGATCTTACATAGTGCTTCTTGGACATATCTTTTCCCCTTTCTGAATCTCTCATTAAGGATATGCTAAAACTTTTTATTTCTTCTAATTTTATCTTTTCATAATTTTCATTTATGTCATTGCCTTGAATCCTGAATTTAGGGTTATCTTTTAGTGTATGAATTTTTTATCTCAGATTAATTTGCTGGCAACTCATTCATTGAGTCTCTGATAGCAATTTTCCCCTTTCTGAATCTCTCATTAAGGGTATGCTAAAACTTTTTATTTCTTCTAATTTTATCTTTTCATAATTTTCATTTCTTATGTCATTGCCTTGAATCCTGAATTTAGGGTTATCTTTTAATGTATGAATTCTTTATCTCAGATTAATTTGCTGGCAACTCATTCATTGAGTGTCTGATAGCAATCACTAATTATTTTCCTCTTCAGATAATCTTTTTATGGAAGCTGTTTAGACAGTCTTTTATTTATGTATCATATCTTCAATATACAATTTTGTTCCTTTAAATAAAAATTACTCTTTCATGTTCTATATCGTTAATTTAAACTCACATAAGTATCTTTTTTGTGAAATGATTCCTTTTTGTAAATCATGAAATCATGCTCCTTGAAACACATTTTATTGGCTTATTTTACATTTTACTTTTTCTACTTGGGTTTAAGATGACTTTTTACAGAAAGGATTGACATTTAGTTTTGCCAGTAACCCCTGTAAACCAACTCAAAAAACTTTCACATTATAAATTTATGTATATGTATAAATTGTATTTCTTTTATAACCAGAGCCAAAATAAAATAAACAAGTAGTTCCACTGCCTTTGCATCATGTTTTCCACCTGATTTCCATTGAAAGGTGTTTTGGTTTTATGCAAGAGGGTCAGAGCTCAATTCCCAAGTTATTAATACAAGTGCAAAATCATATCTTTTCTCCAATTTGGGCAAGGTTTCATTAAGTCCAAGCTCTGGGCAAAAATCTCCAGGTGCTACTGGTAGAGCAGTAACTTTAGCCATCCCTTTCCTCTTGGATTTGTGTGTTCTCTTCCTTTCTAAACTTCTGGAATCCTTTTCTGATAGCTTAGTGATGCATTGAAATACCTTCTTAAGGCACTTTATCCAGAACTTTTAGCTTTTGATACCTGAAACTCTTCCTAAATATCTTATAATTGCCAAAAGAACACAGATGTGTATTGTTAAAAGATAAGTGAAGTGTATTAAAATTTTTAAGGGTTTATTTGAGCACTTAACCATTCCAATCAGGTAGAGCTAAACCAGAGATGGTTAGAAGCACTCCTGTTGGAGGCAGGAAGAAAAAATTCTATAAAGAAAAAGAAGAAGAAAAGAAAGGAAATTATTTAACTGGCAGTTTAAAGTCTAGTTGGCTGTTTGTGATTTGTTGCCCTTAAAGTTTTGATTTTGTAACCCTGAGGAATTCTGGTTTGCTTATGAGATTGTCATGTCANATAAGGGATTTTATTTAGGTCATACCTGAATGGTCAAGCGGTTTTCCCTGCTTTCTTCAATTTGAGTCTGAACATGGTAATAAGGATTTCATGATCTGAGCCACAGTCAGCTCCTGGTCTTGTTTTTGTTGCCTGTATAGAGCTTCTCCATCTTTAGCTGCAGAGAATATAATCAATCTGATTTCATTGTTGACCGTCTGGTGATGTCCATGTGTAGAGTCTTCTCTTGTGTTGTTGGTAGATAGGTGAAATTAATAATTGTCATCAGTTCCAAAATGTACTACATTGAGTCTTGAACAATGAGAAGGATGGGGTACCAGCATCAAAAATCAGAGTATAGTTTACAGTTGGCCCTCCTTATTCACACTTCCTTTGTATCCAGGGTTCCACATTCACAGATTCAACCACTGTAGATGGTGCAGTACTGTAGCATTTATTATTAAAAAGAAATCTGTGTATAAATGGTCCGTTCAGTTCAAACCCATGTTGTTCAGGGGTCAACTGTGTTTATAAAAATATGTCAATTTTATGAAGACAATCATATTTTGAGGTTTAAATTATCCCACATCTTATTTTAAATCCCTTCAAGTACATACTTCCTCTTTACCCAATTTTAGAACTTTTACAATTTAGTCACAACCTCCTACCACACTGATAGTAATTGATAACTTTAAAAAGGATACAGAGGGAAAGCTATCACTACAGGCAATACTTAGATGTTATGTGTTACTGAATGACTCTCTTTCAGGATTCAGACATGTAATGGTAAAACTGGTAAGCAATAATTTAAATTAAAACAAAGTATATTCTTTAAGATAGTATTGCATAGAAAGTTAATCCAAATATAAACCTTGATAAAGTAATCTATTTAGGAACTGTTGCTTGATTATGAAATATGAGCACTGAAATGAATGATGTTCCTCAGATTTATTTATGTTACCTCCTTGGCATTTATGTTTTCCCAGCCAGCAGAGAATGTTGCCATGAACTGAAATAGGCACTTAATTTCCTGAGTCTAAATCATGCCTTAATAATGTAAATGTTTTGATATCATATTTATAATAAATAAATATGAATCTTGAGAAGTAACTTGTTCTGTTTATCCATTCATTCAAGTAACAGTCATTGAATGTTTACTATATGACGTTTTGAGTGAGACTGAGACTTACATGAAGCATAGCTTGTGTCAATCATAGCATCAAGTGATTATAATGCAAATGACAAGTACTAAAATACGTGTATTTACTACTGGCCATTGTTAAATGACTGTCAAGCTCATTTTAAGTAATAATACTCTGGTGCTATAGGAGTAGAAATGATGAGATTTGTTTATTTATTGTTCATTCATTCATTTATTCACTGACTCAACAAACAGTTCTTGAGCAGCGACTTTGTGCCAGACTGTGTCCTTGCTCTGAGATTATGTCAGTGGAAGAAATTTCAAACATGTCTTCTGCTCTGGGGATCACATTGGAGGGGTGTGAAGAAAAATTTTTGTAAGTAACTTGGATATTGACGTAGTCATTCAGTAGGTAGAGCAAAACATGAGTAAGAGAGAGAAAGAATTACGAATGGTAGATAATAAATAGTATTGGAATCTAGATAACTCTGTCATCAACTTATTGAGAGAATTTGGAAAAGTTAAATCACCATGAATCTTCATACAATTCTGTAGCTATCCATATTTTGAAGTTTTAAAAACTTATGGATATGTACACCCATGGCTGATTCATGTCGATGTATGGCAAAAACCACTACATTATTGTAACATAATTAGCCTCCAATTAAAATAAATTAATTAAAAAAACCAATGGATGGAAGAGGCTATCATTTTAAGTGACTATAATAGTAAGCTATTTAAGGAGAATAAACCAGTGGTTACCAGAGGGAAGGAGAGTAGGGGATGGGCAAAATAGGGGAAGGAAATTAAGAAGTACAAACTTCTAGTTATAAAACAAGTCATGGGAATGTAATATACATCGTAGGAACACAGTAAATAATACTGTACCTTTATAACTGTGTATGGTGACAAATGGTAACTAGACTTATTGTAGTGGTCATTTCACAGTGTACAGAAATATTGGATTAATATGTTGTATATCTGAAAATAATTTGATATGGTAAGTCAATTATAATTCAATAAATATACAAATAATTAAAAAAATTAAAAGGAAGCATCTTCTCTGAAATAAGGTTCCAATCTAGTATGACTGTAATTTTAATAGACATTTTAGTGCCACTATCTGAATAGGAATAGTTCCATTGGAGTAGTAAATGTAATGGGTTTATGTGATATGTTCCTTAACTGAATTAATCAGGTTGGTTTTTTGTTAGGAATAAAGATCAGTGGTTCCAAAAAATCTGGTCCACAAACAAACTGCATTATAATGACTAAAGGGGTTAAAAGCAACAACAGCAAAAGCAGCTACTGATTCCCAATCCCATAAAATTGGGATTCTAATTCAGTAGATGTATGGATGGTTCTCCCTGGTGGCTCAGCAGTAAAGAATCTGCCTGCAGTGCAGGAGACCTGGACTCAGTCCCTGGGTCGGGAAGATCCCCTGGAGAAGGGAATAACAATCCATTCCAATATTCTTGCCTGGAGAATCGCTTGGACAGAGGAGCCTGGGAGGCTTCAGTCCATGGAGTCACCAAGAGTAGGACAAGACTCAGCGACTAACACTTTCACTTTCATGGGTGGGTCTCAGAAGCAATATGTTTTTCAAAGTTACTCAGACTGTGTTATTGTGTGGATAAATTTTGGAACAAAATTACTAAAGTTATGACTAACCAGATTCAGGAATTTCAGACTGAATAAGAAATGAATAGGATCATTTACTGGTACTCTAAAACCTAGAAGGCAATGGCACCCCACTTCAGTACTCTTGCATGGAAAGTCCCATGGGCGGAGGAGCCTGGTGGGCTGCAGTCCACGGGGTCGCGAAGAGTCTGACACAGCTGAGCGACTTCCCTTTCACTTTTCACTTTCATGCATTGGAGAAGGAAATGGCAACCCACTCCAGTGTTCTTGCCTGGAGAATCCTCGGGACGGCGGAGCCTGGTGGGCTGCCATCTCTGGGGTCACACAGAGTTGGACACGACTGAAGCGACTTAGCAGCAGCAGCAGTAGCAGTAGCAGCTAAAACCTATCAATTAGAACACATTTTAATTGGAGTTTTTCCTGGGTATAACCTGGTATGGGGCTTCCCAGATGGCACCAGTGGTAAAGCATCTGCCTACCAGTGCCAATCGCCTCGGGAGGCACAGGAGGCGTGGGTTCGGGCTGAGCTGGGGAGATCCCCGGAGAAGGAGATGCCATCCTCTGCAGTATGCTTGCCTGGTAAATTCCAGCCATAAAGGAGCCTGGAGGACTGCAGTTTGTGGGGCTGCAGAGTCAGACGCAACTGAGTGACGGAGCACATAGCCTGGAAAATGGTGTGTGTGCTCAGTCACTCAGTGGTGACCTCCTGGACCCACCACGTTCCTCTGTCTGTGGGATTTTTTCAGGCAAGAAACTGGAGCAGGTTGCCATTTTCTACTCCAGGGGGTCTTTCAGACCCTGGGATCGAATCCGCCTCTCCTGAGGCTCCTGTATTGGCAGGCATTAGCACCACCCGAGAAACCCTGATATATGCCAGGCACTGAATTATTTGTTGAATGAATGAGTTAACTCTGGATATACTTTACTATGATATACTAAATTTAACTGTGTGTGTATGTATGCACATGTGCAGTTTGTATTTTAACCACCTAACAGGAATCATCCCTGGAGATTGTTAGCATTTCTTTATTTAAGGAAACTAGAGTCATGATCTCATGCTGATCAATATCCTAATCTATATCCATTTCTTTTTAGAATTTTGTTCTCTTCTTTAGTTGTAGAATCCCTGAGAAGGAGGAAATAAATCAACACTTGCCTTTTAGGGGTTCCCATACCTTCGGCGATTTCTGGCAGGGAGAATTCACATTTCCTTTGGACCTTACCACAAAGAAACCCAAATACACATTATTTTTCTTCACCCATTTTTTTTTTTTTACCTTTAAATTATTCCCCAAAGTGTCAAGATCAAAAAGATACCCCACCCCCCGCAGTCTTTGAAACTGAAGAGAACATTTGGATTCTGACCCAGAGAAAAACTGAACTATTTTCATCTTTTTCTGTGTGGATCAGAGAAATTATGCCAGAAATCTAAGAAAGGGTCTATCTAAGAATAGTAAAATAATAATGAAGACATAATGATATTAACTAATTATAGACTTAAAATAGGACAGATAAGATAAATTTAGAATAAGCTTTATTTGGTTTTGGAAAAGGAAAGGCAGAGTGGTGGCATGATTTTTGCCTTCAGGCTTACAGAGGCATATTTTCAGAACAATTTAAATAGTCTCTTCTAGAGAGACAAATTATGCTTACATTTATTAGTTGATTTGTCTTGACAATGCCACAGGTAGTTTAAAACTAATTTATATACAGGTGACCTGAGGCAATAAGATGCATGATTGGGTGGGATTTCTGGAACCGTTCTTTAACAGAATATAGAATCATTTGTGCTTAAACATTGCATTGATTTCCATCATTACTATTAAGATTGTTATTAGTCAAATAAATCCTTCTTTAACATGACTTCCCACTTATAAACATGGAAAACCTACTTATATAATAAGTATTTTGGTATTATGGGAAAAACATATACTTTTGAAAATGTAAAAAAAACAAACAAACACATGAAACATGAATTCTTGTCCTCAACAACTTTATAAATAATAACAGGAAAGTTGTATTTAAAATCTGTATTTCTTGGGAGGGTTAAGCACTCACCAGTCATACACATTAATTTGATTTAGTTTAATAAAATTATCTCTAACCACAGTACATAATGGAAGGAATCTCTAGACTGGAATCTATTATTTACGAGATTATATATTTTTTCCATCTCTCTGGGTGCCACTTTTGTAATCTAAAAGATAAAAGAGTAGGAATAGGTTTTCTTTAAGTTGCTTTTATATTTTAAAAGTTTCTACTATAGCATGTTCCTATTTGTATATATACAGTCTTGGTTTATAAAATTTCCTTAACTGGAGGATGTCAGCACTGAGAAATTCTAGGTTAGGCCCACATATGAACCAGCTGTGTGACTGTGATTGAATCAGTGAAAAGTTGAACCAGGTGCTATATAAGGTCATTTCCAGCTTTGAATAGTCTCATAAGTTAAAGACTTGGGAAGTCTAGATTATCAAGAAGAAGATACACATATAAGATCCTGAAATACTAAGAGTACAAAGATTCTTACCCTCTCTCTACTGGGTAGAGAAAAATACACACATCTCCACACACATTTCTGTGTGTATGTCTACCATAAGTTATGGCTATAGATAGCTCATGACCAAATGTACTTTAAGTGATTAGGTATAAGTATGTACATTGTTTCCTTCGTGTATATTTTGTAAGTATAGGAGTTTTCATCAAATCAGGAGGAAAAAAGGAAGAGAGAAGGGGCAAGATGGAAGCCTTAGACCTAACTGCATTTCTACCCGTCCTTTCTCCAGACACTCTCCACTGCATCATTTCCTTGGACTATGAGACGCATGATTCTCAGTTTTGACATCATTTCCAGCTAAGTATCAAGAAATACGTCCCAACCGAATCTTCAGAAGAAAGCCCCAAACCACTTGTTTCTTAGAGCAACCTTTCACACAGATGGGAAACCTTACTGATATAATGGGAGGTACTTGAGTATTATGGAAAAAAAAAAAAAGAAAACAAATACTTTGGCTTAAGCTCATTCTGCATTCAGATATTGTGCCTGCCTCTTTCTAGCTGTTTATCCCATTCAAGTTGCTAAACTTTTAAGTATTTTGGTATTATGGGAAAAACATATACTTTTGAAAATGTAAAAAAAACAAACAAACACATGAAACATGAATTCTTGTCCTCAACAACTTTATAAATAATAACAGGAAAGTTGTATTTAAAATCTGTATTTCTTGGGAGGGTTAAGCACTCACCAGTCATACATATTAATTTGATTTAGTTTAATAAAATTATCTCTAACCACAGTACATAATGGAAGGAACTCTAGACTGGAATCTATTATTTACGAGATTATATATTTTTTCCATCTCTCTGGGTGCCACTTTTGTAATCTAAAAGATAAAAGAGTAGGAATAGGTTTTCTTTAAGTTGCTTTTATATTTTAAAAGTTTCTACTATAGCATGTTCCTATTTGTATATATACAGTCTTGGTTTATAAAATTTCCTTAACTGGAGGATGTCAGCACTGAGAAATTCTAGGTTAGGCCCACATATGAACCAGCTGTGTGACTGTGATTGAATCAGTGAAAAGTTGAACCAGGTGCTATATAAGGTCATTTCCAGCTTTGAATAGTCTCATAAGTTAAAGACTTGGGAAGTCTAGATTATCAAGAAGAAGATACACATATAAGATCCTGAAATACTAAGAGTACAAAGATTCTTACCCTCTCTCTACTGGGTAGAGAAAAATACACACATCTCCACACACATTTCTGTGTGTATGTCTACCATAAGTTATGGCTATAGATAGCTCATGACCAAATGTACTTTAAGTGATTAGGTATAAGTATGTACATTGTTTCCTTCGTGTATATTTTGTAAGTATAGGAGTTTTCATCAAATCAGGAGGAAAAAAGGAAGAGAGAGGGGGCAAGATGGAAGCCTTAGACCTAACTGCATTTCTACCCGTCCTTTCTCCAGACACTCTCCACTGCATCATTTCCTTGGACTATGAGACGCATGATTCTCAGTTTTGACATCATTTCCAGCTAAGTATCAAGAAATACGTCCCAACCGAATCTTCAGAAGAAAGCCCCAAACCACTTGTTTCTTAGAGCAACCTTTCACACAGATGGGAAACCTTACTGATATAATGGGAGGTACTTGAGTATTATGGAAAAAAAAAAAAGAAAACAAATACTTTGGCTTAAGCTCATTCTGCATTCAGATATTGTGCCTGCCTCTTTCTAGCTGTTTATCCCATTCAAGTTGCTAAACTTTCCCAAACTTATCCTTATGTGAAAAGGAAATTAGTAATTATGTCTAAGACTACTATGAGGTGGTAGGTAACTTTAATAGTTCATTAGGGAGTCTCTCAGTTGATAGTAGTTGTTTTAAATATATGTATAAAGGCACATGGAAAAACATATTTATGAATATATATGTGTATCCATGGTACTACCCATTCAGGTAATCACATTTGTTATATAACAATTTACCGGTAGGTACTTTTCTAGTTCCTAAGAGTATCTGTTCTTCAAAGAGGACCCTATAGAGACCATCTAATCTAGTGGCTCTCAAATTTCTGGTTTTAGAGCTAGGATTCCATGATAATTATTATTATTTTTTAATGTAGCTGGTGTGGGGTGAAGGGCAAAGGAACTAGGGGATGTGTGTGTGTGTGGGGGAGTTGAATGGGTGGATCTCCAAATGACCCCACCCATTTTCAACCAGAATAATTCCAGTCATGAATGTTTAGTTTTGAT
Organism: Oreotragus oreotragus; assembly: GCA_006410675.1. Taxonomy (NCBI): domain Eukaryota; kingdom Metazoa; phylum Chordata; class Mammalia; order Artiodactyla; family Bovidae; genus Oreotragus; species Oreotragus oreotragus. Next base: position 241,788 of record SJYX01004125.1, on the reverse strand, counting down.
GTATTTTTTGGAATTGTTATTATTACTTAAGTCACATCTCCATCACCACCACCATCACCACCACAAAAAACAACAAGACATAGATTCAGTCTAGCCTCTCACTTGGCATATGAATACTGAACCCAGCAAGTCTTAAGTGACCTGGGGAAGGTCACACAATGGTTATTAGGGGCCAGAGTGAAAGTGTGAAAGTCGCTCAGTCGTGTCTGACTCTTTGTGACCCCATGGACTATACAGTCTATGGAATTCTCCATGGAATGGATAGGCTCTCTCTTCTTTAGGCGATCTTCCCAACCCAGGGATCAAACCCAGTTCTCGTGCATTGCAGGCAGTTTCTTTACCAGCTGAGCTACAAGGAAGCCCGTTAGGGGCCAAACCAGTGATTAAAACCACCTTTTCTGTCCCTTATTTAATTCTGTGATTTTAGTTTATTTTTCTCCTCCTTCTCTCTTCATTTCCTTCACCTAACACACTTTTTTGAAAAGTTTCTGGGTTGGAACTTCAGAAGGTGTTTAAAATTAAACCAGTTTTTAGTATGTTTCTGTCTTGCTCTAAAATGTTTACTAAAATAGGATAAAGGCAATGCATTTGTGACTGTAAATTAAAAATTGGTTATTTTGGGCAAAAGTCATCAAATGTCATATTCAGTCTAGGAAATGTATGAACAGAAACGACCATAATCAGCATTAAATATTTTATAAGGAGATAGTTTTGCAGTTGTATTCAGTGGCTATACTAGAATCTCAAACTAAAAAGAAATTAAACTAATTTTTCATGTAAATGAAATGTTTTATAAAAGGAAGCAGAAGGGACATTAAGTGTAAAACCATGCCTGAAATATAAGATTTTTCCAGGAAGCAAGTTTCTTGCATGAATTTCTTGCTAAGTTGTTTCAGCCTTGTCCAACTCTTTGCAGCCCCATGGACTGTAGCCCTCCAGGCTTTTCTGTCCATGGGATTCTCCAGGCGAGAACACTGGAGTGGGTTGCCATTTCCTTCTCCAGGGGATCTTTCTGACCCAGAGGTCAAGCCCAGATCTCCTGCATTGAGGCAGATTTTTTATCATCTGAGAGCTACCAGGGAATCCCTTAAGGTATTTGAAATTATCTCCACGAAACCTCCCAATTTTTTTCGACTTATCATGTGTGTGATATCCTCAAAGTTTCAGACATATGAAGTTTTGAAGAATTAATAAACTCTTCTGAAACTTCAATTATAATAGTGATTATTGTTATAAACTACTATGCCAATGGATTATATTTTTAAGTGATGATCACAACAATATCCCCAGTCTCATATGTTACTCTACAATGAGACATTATTTGCCAGCAAGAAGTGAAGTCTAATTTCCTCCTTTTGAATCTAAGATGGCTTTGCCTAATATATTTAATACAAGTAATAATATGACTTCCAAGTCTGGGTCATATAACTGATGCAGCTTCCGCCATATTCACTGAGAGCTTTGAGCCACCATTTTAGAAGTTTGGCTACTTTGAGGCCATTATCTTGTGACAATGCTAAGCTGAATAGAAAGGCTCTCACTGGGGGACTTTATTTTTTGACTCATCCAATTCCAAGTTCCAGCCATGTGTTTGAAACCATCTTTGACCCACCAGACCTTTCCATCTGCCAGAAAAGTTACCATTGAGTTTTTTCAATGACTAGAGAAGCAAAGGAGGTTGCCCATTTGAGCCCTGGTCACATTTCTCACCTACAGAATTGTGAAATTAATAAAACCAAAAAAAGTTGTTTAAGCCAGTAGGTTTTAGGGTTATTTGTTACACAGCAGTGAAAAATGATTATAGGTTTAATTAACAAATATCAATTCATTAGGGCCAACTTGGAGATTCAGGGTCAACTAGAATGGAAACATAATATCTATGTTTTTGTTTATTTATTTAATTTTTGTTTGTTTATTTAATTTTTGATAATAGCTTTCATAGTATCTATGCTTTTATTTATTTATTTAATTTTTGTTTGTTTATTTATTTAATTTTTGATAATAGCTTTCTTTAGGTATTATGTTTTGGGTTGGCCAAAAAGTTAATTCAAGTTTTACTGTAAGAGTGTGTGGAAAAACCCAAACAAACTTTTTGTCCAACACAATATATACCATAAAATCCACCATTTTAAGTGTATTGTACAATGATTTTTATTAAATTTACTGAGTTGGTCGAATTAACATCATCTAAAGTTAACCTAATTTTAGAACATTCTCCCTCTCCCCATGTAAAAAAAAGCCTTACAGGGAAATTTTAGGATACGTTCCTGAACAGACTATCCCTCTTCCTACCCCGAAAGCCACTTAAGTTTATCTTTTTTTTTTTTTTTTTCCTGCCTTCTGTAGAACTGATGATGTGTCTTTGATCCAGTTTTGGACTTGCAGGGAGTTCATGTCCAGAAGGTCAAGCAAAATGTGTGAATCTGGAGCTTCCTTGAATACTGGGTCTGAGTTATTTTCTTGTTACGCTCAGGCTTTAAGTTGTTCTCAAGAGTCTCTTTAGTTTCTGAGTCCATAACTTAGTTTTTAAGTGCATGAACCTTGAATTCTCTCAGTTCAGATTCCGTTCTCAATACATGTTAGTTGTGTGTCATTGGACAAGTTACTTAAGTTTTTTAATTCATAATTTACTCATCTTTAAAAGGAGGATGCTATTGTCTACCACATGTGGCTGTTGTGAAGATCAAATTAAATAATGTGCTTAAAGTACTTAGAATAGTGCCCAACATGGTAATAACAATAATAGTGACCATTATTTAGTGAGTGCTTACCAATTTAGCTGGCACTATACTATATATGTATCAGTGTAAAACTCAGTTAATCTTTCTCCCTAACTCCATGAATCAGGCGGTGTTACTGTTCATAAATAAGAAACTGTGTATCCTTGGGCAAATTTCTTCATCTCTACTTTTCTACTAAAATTAAGTACCAAAGCTGTTAATGCCTCAGTGAATAGTTGTTTTATTTAGCATGGGACTTGGTGGTTTAGTTGATAAGTCAAGTCTGACTCTTGTGACTCCATGAATTGTAGCCTGCCAGGCTCCTCTGGCCACAGAATTTTCCAGGCCAGAACACTGGAGTGGGTTGTCACTTCCTTCTCCAAGGGATCTTCCCAAACCAGGGATGGAATCCTGGTGTCCTGCATTGCAGGCAGATTCTTTACTAACTGAGCTAGGAACTTAATTGAGTTGTAGACATTAGAATTCTCTGATTTTTCTCTTTAGGAGTTTTAAAGCCTGTGAAATCTGTCTTCTCAACCATACATATCCTAACACTGCATACACACACACAAACACACACACATATGCATGCACACACATACAAATACACAAACGCATACTACTTCTTTTGGATTGGAAATGCCAATCTTAAACATATTTGCTTTTTAATAAGCATTAACTAAAACAATGGATGAAAGAACAGATTCTTCTTTGTCTTGAGGAATTCTGCAGCCAACTTTGGGAGGGGGTCAAAATCAAAGATCAGATGGCCATAGAGGCTCTGAAGTGGGGTCTGAGAATGTTTTTGGTCAAGTTAAGACTTTATTCCTCCAGAAATCCCACAATACAGAAGTCTTTGTAATATCAGACATTCTGTCTTCTTTAGTGATGGAAGGATTTTTAATGAGTTTTTGTAACAGCCTATGGGAGTATTTTTTTTTTTAAGCTAATGAGCCTAGTCACTTAATCATTATAAGCAATTCACCAAATATTTGACCAGGATAAAGAAAAACTTATTTAAATTACTATATCCAATGATTATATTTTTGATGGGTGTTATAAAACTTGTGTATGTTTGAAGACAAAGGACTTTAGAACCCACCTTTAACTTTAAAATGTGTTATATTTCAGAATGATTTGTCAGATAAAGAGAACAGTGATCTTAACACCAAAGAGAGATGATAAATATGATTTAACAGTAAGAATCATAGTAATATGTAAACTTTTGCTTTTTGACCAGGAAATTTTTATGGACATTTTTAAAATCAATATTTGTCATAAAATGCAACTTCTTTGGATACTGAAAGCATCCTAATTTGGAGTTCAAAGCCTCTGGATTATATTAACATTTAAAGATGCTTGAGCTTTCAGTTCTTTTCTCTTCAAAAGTCTATCGAAGACCCTTATTTATCACCTTAAGTAACATATACAGGCAGAACTGTAATCTAGTGTGTCATTACTGCTAAATAATTAGGTTCATGAGATCATGGACAGACAATTTTATTTGGGAAACAGTAGGCAAATATTTCTTGTAAATGCTTGTCAGTAGGTATCTCCCAGAGGAATGTGTGCTCTTAGTGATGATACTTTGTTTTATACCTTTATTTCTGTGCTGCATTTTAACTCAGTTTTGGTAACATGGGTTTTGCTTACAGCCTCTCCTAAGCAGCTAGTCATAAAACTTTAATACTCAGGAATGATAAATTATAAAAACACATTTGCTGCTAACTCTCTGATAAACTTAACAACAAAGAAGCAGCTGGTACATTATTGCCTACAACTTCCTGCATATTTCCCCAAAGTTCCAGCTAAACAAGAATACATTTATGTTTTATTTTATTCTAATTAAGTTGAGAAAAACAGAGTCAGGGACTGATGGGTTTCAGATTTAAAACATTTCTGTTATAATTGTCAAACAATCAATTAACCAATTTCTGAAGAGTGAATCTCTTTTTATTGTTACGCTTCTCATTTCCTTCAGTTTTATCCTTCTAAGTGGAAATTTTTTTTTTCTAATTTTCGGAGAGAGAATTCCTCAACTATAGGAATGAGCAAGACAAATAGATCAGTGGCCAGTTTTAAATATAGTTCATATGAGATTGTTTTTCAGGTTTAAAATTAAAATGAATAAAATTTTTTAATATGGAATAACTGCTGCCACTGCTGCTAAGTTGCTTCAGTCGTGTCCGACTCTGTGCAACCCCGTAGACTGCAGCCCACTAGGCTCCTCTGTCCCTGGGATTCTCCAGGCAAGAATACTGGAGGGGTTTCCATTAATTATGCGTAGATTATTCATTATTTATTTACCTTCAGTAATTTTGGAACTACACTGATCTAAGGACTACAAATGTTATTACTACATTATTCTAAAGGTTAGGGCCTAACATGGGTTTGAGGGTACTAGTGCAATTTCGCTTTGTAGGTTGGTAGTGGTCTGTTTGAGCCATCAGCAAAGCCTCTGGTAGTGGCCAGTCTGTGTTTATTCATTAAGCTGTGGAATTATTACTTGTATACTTTTCTGGATGAATGTTATACCAGAAGTCCAGAGAGAAAAATAATTTCTGAGCCATGACTAAATGTTAAATATTGGACACCTCTTTGAGTTGTCAAAGGTCATCTACCAGAATTTTGTAAAAATGAATGCAGTATTCCTTATCCTTTCACATACACATAACCAATATTACTTCAGAAAATCTGATATAAATGTTATTTGCTATTGTTCTTTCATGAGGAATTCTGTACTAACCTTCTTACAGGAAGGAAGTACAGTTAGTACCAAAATTCTAACCATAAGATTCAGAAAAATATAAGCTGAATCCACCTAATTATTTTATTGATATTTTAAAAAATTGTATTCTGGTTTTCATTAATTCACCAAAAAAAATGTATAATTCCTGTTATGTGGCAGACACTGTTCTGTGAATGTGGTACTATAATGAATCAAAGAAATCGAAAAAAAAAATACTCTGCCCTTAAGCTGTTCAAGGTTTTGTTACAATATTAATGTTAATCACTATGATTGATTTAAATGATAAAACTGTTTTAAGAGTGAGAGCCTGATGGACTACTCCTGCTTGGTTTAGTCTGAGACATCATCACCAAGCACATAATATCTGAACTGAGGATGTATAAAGATGTGTCCAAAGATATGTAAAGAAAATTTATTATTTGATAGAACAGGAGGTTTAGATTACTACAGGTTATTTTTTTCCACAGACTTAACAGTATTATCTGCCATTCACAGTGTTGGCTTCATCTTAGGTCTGGTTGTCCTTGTCCTCATGAGAGAGCTACCAAAATCAACTATAGCAGCATACTTATTTTCTAGCGAGAGAGGAACGAATTACAACTCATAAATTTGTTAAGGGGTGTCATGGACTTTTTGACTTAGGTCATTCTAGAGATACATATGGATTGATGGGTACTTGACCATTTCAGGTTTTTGTGTTGAAGGTAGAAGTAACGTGTGGAGTATGTTAGCAGTTGGCTCCTGACCAATTTCCTGAAATACATACATTGAAAGTTGCTCAGTTGTGTCCAGTCATGTCTGACTCTTTGAGACACCATGGACTATACAGTCCATGGAATTCTCTAGGCCAGAATATTGGAGGGGGAGCCTTTCCCTTCTCCAGGGGATCTTCCCAACCCAGGAATCAAGCTAGGGTCTTCTGCATTGCAGGTGGATTCTTTACCAACTGAATTATGAAGGAAGTCCTCATAGCTCAATTGAAATATTTGTTAACATTGAAAAAATCTGTGCCTATATTCATTTTTCTGGGAAAAGGAAGAAAATTTTTCAGTATGTATTTTCTCTGTGGTACATGACTATGAAAATAATCAATGTTCCAAAAAATGATGCTCAGAATAATCATGATAATCTCTTGCAGCACCTTTACCTTATAAATACTGCCTTATTTTGTGTTGATGATGTTTTTGGTAGGCTAGCATTACATTGTCATTATCATCATCATCATCACCATCATCTTCATCATGCTATAATTAGTACACTTTGAGGGGTGATGTGACTTCTCCAAGTCCACACAATTGATGACTGCTGGATTATTAGGAATTATCACTCATTATTGAATGATTTTTCTTTACTGCTTACCTTGGTAGAGAACAGAGAAATAACAAGAAACATAACAATCTCAGCCCATTTCCTGCACTGCATTTCCTAGTTTGGGTGCTTTTTAAAAGACACTATAACAAAATTCTTAAAATAGTCTTTGCTTGAACTCTTAGGTACAAATCAGAATTAGAAAAATAATTTTAGTAAAAGCAAGGATGATGCCTAATTTGGAGAAAATAAAAGTATGATTAAAATTATTAAATGAGTTAAATCACGGCACATGGATCTATACATAATCATTTAGTCAAAAGAGCCTTTTGATAGTGGAATGATTAAAATGCAATAATGAAAGTTTTTAAGTAGTGTTATAATATGGAAATATGTTGAAAGCAATTCCTACTTTGTGTTCATTGGATAAGTATTTTTAGGCTATAAAGATTACTCTATCTCAAGTAGAAAAATTAGAATTGTTTATTTTAAATGTGAGTTAACAATCCAATTTTTATTCAGTCAAGCAATCAGCTCCCTATTTTTTTTTAAAGAACTGATTTCAAGGTTGATATTATTTCTTTTTTCAGCTAGGCAGAACAATATTTAACAGAGATGTTAGCCGGCAGCTCATTCTGTTTACCATATGTGTATAAAGTGGTCCCCTATTCTAGTGCAGCATGTCCAAGTATTTGTGCTGAATGCTTCCATAATGTCAATAATGATCCACTATTCAAAATTAGATGTAGCCCCAATTTCTCAAATGCTTGAGTGATCATTTTCTTTAGTAATTGAGTTTCTCATAGAATTCCACTGCTTGATTACTCACTCAGTAATCAAAGCATATTAATTTGAAAAGCTCCATAAGCGTGTGGCCAGGATAATGGCAGTGAAGTAATTGCAAGGAAATCTTTTACAACAGACTTATTTTCATCTAATAACCTCTTCCCTGATGGTTAACTGGCATGCAGTGAATGTGATATGAGTTCTAAAATGTATGTGCATTAAAATATCTGTTGAGATAATTGAAGATTAGATATTCTAGAAGGCACTCTTAAAATATGTTTTTAAAATAGTATCTGTGTGTGTGTGTGTTTTGGTTTATTAGGTGATCTGGATTTTAAGAGGAAGATAAGGTCACTGAAGTTATGCTAGATTACTTATATTGTCACAGGTAATCTTCATATTAACACCATATAAGAATCTGTTATCCTCTGTTATGCATATAAAGAAAAGGAAGCTAAGACTGCTGAGGCTATTTGCCCAAAATCACAAGTTTAGACCCCAAGTCAATTCTGCCTGATTCTAAACCAGTCCATTTTTCAGTTCTTGTCTCTTCACAAAAGGTTAGCTATAATTTTAGAGCTGCAATCTAGCACTTTACAGCAAGTGTAAGGAAGTTTCAAAGCCCTGAGTTATATTAGATGATGCTTCCTAAATGGAAAGTAGGACCATAAATGTTGAATTTACTTTGTGGCAAATATAGATAAGCATTGTACAAAAATAGCACATTATAATATTTATTAGTCTGTTGTATTTTTTAGATACCATATGTAAATGACATCATACAATATTTGTCTAACTCTGACTCATTTCAATTAACATAATGCCCTCCTGTAGGGAGAAGGAAAAGGGGAAGGGTAATATAGGGGGAGGGATGCACACTATCGGGCTTCCGTGATAGCTCAGTTGGTAAAGAATCAACCTGCAATGCAGGAGACCCTGGTTCGATTCCTGGGTCAGGAAGATTCACTGAGAAGGGATAGGCTACCCACTCCAGCATTCTTGGTCTTCCCTTGTGGCTCAGCTGGTAAAGAATCCTCCTGCAATGTAGGAGACCTGAGTTCGATCCCTAGGTTGGGAAGTTCCCTGGAGAATGGAAAGGCTACCTACTCCAGTATTCTGGCCTGGAGATGGAGAATTCCACGGACTGTATAGTCCATGGGGTCCCAAAGAGTTGGATATGACTGAGCGACTTTCATTTTTACTTTCATGCACACTATTAAGTATAAAAGGTATTAAGAGGTACACACTATTAGGTATAAAATAAGCTATAAGGGTATATTGTACAACACAGGGAATATAGTCTATTTTTTATAGTAACAATAAAAAATTATAAATCAGTATATCCTACATCTCCTGTAACTTATATAATATGGTACATCAACTATACTTCAATAAAAATTTCCATTATTCTTTGTTAGTTCTTGTTGTCAACCATAAGAAGATAGAATTCCATATTTATATCTATTTTTACAGAAAGTACAAAGTCAACTGTCTATTAGAACTTGGAGAATTTATTAAGAATGGATTTCTTGGTTGGTATTCTATGAATGATACCACCAAGACATCTAATTCACTATGAATAATTCCAAAGGCCTGTCTAATGCCTTATTATGCTTGAAAGATTCTGAAATTTAAGCCAAGCTGTTAGCAAGAGCACAGGTTTTATTTTTAATTCTAAATTCTGTCCTATAAGCAGTTTGGTATCTGAAATTTCATTAGATTCTGATTAAGTGAAGTCTTTGTCAACTTCTGTAGAAACAGATTTATTTGGTAGGCATTTGCTTGACTTTATTATCTTAGTTAATCTGTAGTTCCTCAGTTAATTTGTTAATTAACTTAGTTACTGTTTAACTACTTCAAACATAAGGCCCTAATATGTCAAATTAGACAATGGTAAAACGGAAAGCATTGTGATAAAATAACACATGCATAATATCAGTAAACGAGCACACATTTGTAGTAGCCCACAGACTTCAGGAAACGGATTACCATATCAGTCTATATTATACTCTAATTAACTCATATTAAACTTCTATAATGGGAATTTTTAATACAGTGTCTGACAACAAGGCCTATTGCTGCTNAGTATCAGTAAACGTGCACACATTTGTAGTAGCAAACAGACTTCAGGAAACGGATTACCATATCAGTCTATATTATACTCTAATTAACTCATATTAAACTTCTATAATGGGAATTTTTAATACAGTGTCTGACAACAAGGCCTATTGCTGCTTTTCATATCTAGGTTTTAAAAATACAAAAAGATAAGAACAAAATGAGATTTTCAATTTGTTTTGTCACTGAGCAAGATTTCGGAGATAATCATAATGATGGTAATGATTATTACAATAATGTATTGGCAATGCACGGTACAATTTTCACATCACTTTTTGTTAATCATTTTATTTGTTTCCCACAATAGCACAGGGATATTATATAGGGCAGATCACCAAGCTGTGATTTAAAAGAATAAAAAGAAACCTCTCCTCTCCTCACTGTCCCCCAGGGCTGGCAAAATATTGTAGAGAAAAAAGAGTAAGTCTTAAGAAGAAGGATGACTTCTTTCCTTGTTTTTAATCCTGGTTTTCTGTATCCCAATAATTGTCTCCTTGGTAGAATTCTTAAATCTTTTCTCTTCTTTTCACTCCTACCTGCAAAGACTTGTACCCTTTTTTTCCCTTAAGATTGTGGGACTCAGGATAGAGTAGTATCTGCCATGTAGATAATTTCTCCTTTACTCCTTCTGTGTAAAAATCCTACTGTTAACAATTATTTTACTTTCCTTTGCTTGTGCAGCTTTAAGAACAAATATGGTGAGGGACTGGAGGGTAGGGGTGCATTTTCTCTAACTGCTTTATTTCTTATTTGTTCGCTAATACCCAGGGTGGGAAAGAAATTCTCAGCTTCAAGTTGCATTTTATTCCCCTGAGACAGTAGGTAAGAAATTTGGTATAGGTTAATTACTGACGACCACAGGAATAAAAAAAGAAAAGAGAAGGAAAGTCATATGTAACTGGGAAATCCGCCAGGCAGGTTTCCCCAGTCAGGAGATAACGGTCTTTCTTCATCCCACACAGCTGAATCCTACTCCCTAACTGCCTCCTTCACCTCAGTATACAGTGAAAGTGGCTCAGTCGTGCCTGTCTCTTTGCGACCCCATGTACTAATACTGGAGTGGGTAGCCTTTCCCTCTCCAGGGGATCTTCCCAACCCAGGATCAAACCCAGGTCTCCCACATTGCAGGCAGATTCTTTACCAGCTGAGCCACANACCTCAGTATACAGTGAAAGTGGCTCAGTCGTGCCTGTCTCTTTGCGACCCCATGTACTAATACTGGAGTGGGTAGCCTTTCCCTCTCCAGGGGATCTTCCCAACCCAGGATCAAACCCAGGTCTCCCACATTGCAGGCAGATTCTTTACCAGCTGAGCCACAGGAGAAGCCCAAGAATACTGGAGTGGGTATCATATCCCTTCTCCAGTGGATCATCCTGACCCAGGAATCAGACCTGGGTCTCCTGCATTGCAGGTGGATTCTTTACCAACTGAGCTATGAGGAAAGCCCTCATGGTATGTAACCCCATCACTTTTACTTGCTCAGACCAGCTCCTTCAGCTGAATTCTTAATATGCGGAAACAGCAGTTTCGGGGCTTCATTGGAGGAGAATCCCAGTGCACCCATTTAAAGGGGAAATTGAGGATGTTGGGATTCCTAAACAAACCTTGAGAAGGTGAGTGTATTTGGTGTTCCTGGCTCCCAGCTTTGCAACCCCAAATGAACTCATCCTGGTCATTTAGTGCTTTATGGTCTTACAGACAAGGGTGTGTTAAATGTTGTGGCCTGAGAAAAGGACTGTCATTGTTTACATAAAGAGACAAATTCTAACTTGCTGTTTATTGACTTGGAAATCAATCTTTGTAAGAAAACAGGAGGTATATTACTTGAGCAATAACTTAACAGGCATTTGAGCTTCATTCTTCTCAATAAAGTGAAAGTATTGAATAAAATGTACTTATGTGCTTCACATTTAAATTCACAGCTTCTTGTGACAAGTAATATACCACTTATGCTAAGTTGTTTTACCAATGGCCACATTACATTCAGTTATAGCTAGATTCAATATTTACATGGATTTAAGTGCTTGGCATTGTTACAGAGACATCATTGAGTAAGGGTGCATTTTAAACTTGCTTGGAAATTTTGAGAAAGCTGGGAAAGTACTTCATTTAAAATAAAGAAGCTGAACCATACAGGAAGAAGAAAAACATAAAAATGACAATGACAATAACAAAAATCAAGCAAACCAGAACAAATGAAACCAAAGTATGGTGAATTGAAGGGCCTGTGCATGTTTAATGTGGAAGCATCTGAAGAGAAGGAAGACTCTTGCTTTGTTATGATTAATCACTTGAAGGCTTTGATGGATGCTAAATGAAATAGACTTATTGTGTTTGGCTAATTAGCAAAAGTGAAACTAACAGAAATTATTAAAACTAGCTATATTTTTTACCCTAAAAAATGAGACTTTTCTAGCAATTAGGCTTGTCCCACAAAATACACTTCCTGGAGTGGTAGTGAGTTTTAACACCTGAGGTGCTGGAGGTAACAGAGATCACAAGTGATGTTATAGCCAGAATCATGGCATTTGGACAAGTCTGTAATGTNGGCCAGGCAGAGCCCAGCTCGCCCTACTCCAGAGCACTTCAGTGCCCTTCCAGTAGACACCAGGGACTGCTCTTCTAACGGGGGGAGGGGCGGGGTCCGGGTGGAGCCACACAGCCCCCCCTGCAGAGGCTCCAGAGAGCACCTTGCTTCCAGAAGTTGTGTCTGGCCTCCAGCTCTAGCCAGGCCGAACCCTGGGGACATTAACTAAAGACAGGAAGGGGTGGGGAGGGCAAACTAGGATTTTGAGGGAATAGGGTGGGTTGAGTTTTACATGTGTTGTTGTCTAGTTGCTAAGTCATGTCCCAGTTCTTTGTGGCCCGTGGACTGTAGCCCTGTAGGAACCCGCCAAGCTCCTCTGTCCAGAGGATTTTCCCGGCAAGTGTACTGGAGTGGGTTGCCATTTCCTACTCCAACACATACATTTTTTGAAAGGAATTATCTCACATGACTGAGGAGGCTGCAGATCTGAAATCTGTAGGGCAGGGTAGCTGGAAACCCAGAAAGGAGTTGGTGTTGCTGCAGTTTTGAGGGAGAATTTCTTCCTCATCTGTTGACCTGTAAAATTAGAAAACAGAGACTTGTTTCCAAAATACAGTGGTGGGACAGAATAGGACAGAATATTCCTATTCAATATTCAAAAATTCTCCAGATTCTACCCGTTACCCAACCCCAAAGCTACTTCATATTTTAAATGATTTCCAACAGTAGTGCCCCATTTCTCAGTACCAAAGTCTGTGTGAAGGTCTTAAAGCTGTTACAGCAAAATATCAAAACCTAGGTGACAATAGAGGCAGAGATTGGAGTGACACATCTATCAAAAGGGTCAAGAATGCGAGCAACCACCAGAAGCTAGAAGCAGCTTGGAAAAGTTCTTCTGTAAGGGCTTCATGGGGAACCCAGCCCTGTGGACACCTTTATTTTAAATCCTAGTCTCTAAAACTGTGAGAATGAGTTTCTATTGTTAAACCACCCAGTTTGGTACTTGTCACGGCAGCCACAACAAACTAATATACTGTTAAATCTTGCTTTTTCTTTCTATTTTATATTCGACATGTTTATGTTCTTCAGCTACTTCTCTTTTGCTCTTCAACTCTGAAAAGCCATTAAGCCGATTTTTTTTTTTATTCTTTCTTTCTCCAATTTTCTAATTGCCAGTGTATAGTAGTATATTTTCAGCTTGGCATTTGTACCAACATTTGTACCAACAGCTGGATATACTTAATGTGCATGCTCTCTGCCCTTGAGATGGCCAACATTAGTTGGTCCCTGACCTTGACCTCAGATGACCCATTCCTGGATACTTCCTTTCCTATCAGTCCCTCCTTCAGCTATTTCTTTTAGTGTGACTTTCCTTTTTAAACATATCTTACAAAGTAACTTAATAGAGCAAATATTTATTTTACCGGTAGAAAAGGATAGTGTGAAGCAGTACAAGGAAGATTGTAACAACTATCTTGTGTTCAATCACTCAGTTGTGTCTGACTCTTTATGACCCCATGGACTGCAGCATTCCAGGATTCCCTGTCCTTTACTATGTCCTAGAGTTGGCTCAGACTCATGTCCATTGAGTCAGTGATGGATCTTACTATTCTAGAAGATAAATAATCTGGATTTGGAATCTAATTCTGCTACTTAGTAGTGTTATGACCTGGAACAAACTACTTATTTCCCTGAAGTTTGGATTCTTGAAAAAAAAAAGGCTATAATTTTATCTGTCTGAACTGGTTTTTGAAAGGAAAAAATACATTGCATAGAAAGCACCTAGAATGTATTCTAACCTAAAACCGAGAGGCAAATTTTAATGCTATGAAGATACAAATTATTATAACTGAGAGGTTTTGAGATAAAATGTTCCTGCTGTTCTACTTCTAGCATAATAAATCAATGAGAAAAAATTAATGACATTTTGAAAATAACAAATTGGGGAAACTTGCCATACTAGATATTAAAATATATGGCTGATTTAAACAAGGATATACTGATTCAATAGATGTAGCAAGTAAACGGACCAATCTAAAACAAAGTTTAGCATATACATAAGAATTTACAATATGATAAAAGAAGAATCACAGATAAATTAGAAAGGTATGCATTGTTTAATAATTGATATTAGGGAATATACTGGAGAAGGAAATGGCAACCCACTCCAGTATTCTTGCCTGGAGAATCCCCTGGACGGAGGAGCCTGATGGGCTACAGTCCACGGGGTTGCAAAGAGTCGGACACGACTGAGCGACCTCACTCACTCACTTAAATAAATGTACACACATATGCACACCATTGTTTAGTTGCTTAATCATATCTGACTCTTTTGCGAGCCCCCATGGAGCTGAGCACCAAAGAATCGATGCTTTCGAACTGTGGTGTTGGAGAAGACTCTTAAGAGTCCCGTGGACTGCAAGGAGATCCAACCAGTGCATTCTAAAGGAGATCAGTCCTGGGTGTTCTTTGGAAGGAATGATGCTAAAGCTGAAACTCCAATACTTTGGCCACCTAATGCAAAGAGTTGACTCATTGGAAAAGACTCTGATGCTGGGAGGGATTGGGGGCAGGAGGAGAAGGGGACACAGAGGATGAAATGGCTGGATGGCATCACCAACTCGATGGACATGAGTTTGAGTGAACTCCGGGAGATGGTGATGGATAGGGAGGCCTAGCGTGCTGCAATTCATGGGGTCACAAAGAGTCGGACACGACTGAGCGACTGAACTGAACTGAACTGAACTGATGGACTAGCCCACCAGACTACTCTGTTCATTGGATTTCCCAGGCAAGAATACTGGAGCGGGTTGCCATTTCCTTCTCCAGAGGATCTTCCCAACCCAGGGACTGAACGTCTCCTGCCTTGGCAGGCGGATTCTTTACCACTGAACCACCTGGGAAGACATGAACACCGTATGCACATACATATATAAGGATACAGTTGCCTTTCAGTATCTGAGGGAGACTGGTTCCAGGAGCTGTATGTACACCAAAATGCAGGATTCTTGCTTACATAAAAGGGCATAGTACAATGAATGCAATCAGCCCTCTGCATCTGCAGGTTTCTCATTCTAGGATTCAACCCATGGCAGACAGACATTTCCAGTCTCAGTTGGTTTAATCCAAGGATGCAAAACCCTAAACTATGGAGGGCCAACTACGTATTTATTGAAAAAAAAATCTGCCTATTAGTGGATCCTGCACTTTAAGTCCATTTTGTTCAAGTGTCAGTTGCATAATTCGTACATACACATTTTTAAAGATTGGAAGGTACTAGAGAAAAATGCTATCATGATGAATAATAATGATTTTCTATGTTGGTTGGAATTACATTTTTTTCTTTATATAGTATTCTGTATTTCCTTCAAAGAACACTTGCCATTTTTATAATCAGAAAAATAAATATTCCTAGAAATGAATCTGCTCCTTTTAAAAGGGGAATTAAAGATACTCCCTTCTCTATACATATATCCCTAGATTTTCTCAAAATTGCTGATCCTTGAAAGTCAGAGAAAAGTTATCTATTAACTCATTATAATGTTTGGTGCAGTATAACTAGCTGCTTGGAGGAAAGAATCACATTTGCATCCCTAAATTTATGGTAGAACAATTTTCAAATTTGTCTCTTTCCCCCTGCTTCATGTATGGATGTGAGAGTTGGACCATAAAGAATTCTGAGTGCTGAAGAATTGATGCATTCAAACTGTGGTGCTAGAGAAGATGCTTGAGAGTCCCTTGGACTGCAAGGAAAATCAAACCAGTCAATCCTAAAGGAAATCAATCTTGAATATTTATTGGAAGGGTTGATGCTGAAGCTGAAGCTCCAATACTTTGGCCACCTGATAAGAAGATTTGACTCAGTGGAAAAGACCCTGATGCTGGGAAAGATTGAGGGCAGGAGGAGAAAGGAGCGACAGAGGAAGAGATGGTTGAATGGCATCACTGACTCGACGAACATGAGTTTGAATAAATTCCAGAAGACAGTGGAGGATGGGAAAGCCTGGTGTGCTGCAATCCATGGGGTTGCAAAGAGTCAGGCAAGACTTAGTGGCTGAACAACAACAACTGATTCTCTTAAATAAATTGGTTTTTCAAAGGCTCCTTTAGCTCTACTTTTGGTATCTTCCTTTTTGCCTTTTTAAAAAGTTCTAGAAATATTATTGTTGTCAAGATCTTGATGACTTTGCAGAAGTCTGAGTACATTACTCCCCAAACCAAGAAACTTAAGACTGATGTGGTTTCTGAGACCATTTCATATAATATTTAAGAGATAATGTTTAAGAGGCTGCCTATGATTTGATTTTCAAATGTTGTTAACTGAAAAACTTAGCTTAAAAGTGGCATGAGGGGGCTTCTGCTTCCTGCCATGATGGTGAACTAGGATAAGCTACTGGATCAAAATCAAACCTGGGGAATCTACAGAAGTTAGAGAGAACCAAGAAACTACGAAGAACTTCAGGCCAGATTGAAACCTACCTTGAACTGGTATGCTGTGTGGCATGTGTGTGCGTGTGTGTGTGTGTGTGTGTGTTGTTTATGCAGCAGAGAGATGCTTAGTTAGAAGAAAGCTCCTCCCAACATTGCCTTCAGAGAATCCCCCCTGCCCTTTCACTTCAGAGATCAGTGGCAACGGTGGCCCTGATCGCTGATGTCTGTGCTCATGGGTAACATCTGGGCAACATTAAGTCCTATTGAGCTGAAGAATACATAAAACAGATGAAGCCGAAAAGCCGTTGTCTGAAATTCAGCCCAAGAGTACCAGGGTCATAACAAGGTACTCGGAAACTTATTTGTCCAGATTCTCATTAGCCACAGAAGGAACAATCTGAATATCAAGAAGGATCATAATTACAATATAGATTTATATGTATCATTTGTTTAACCTGATGACTTTGTAGTGATAAGAAAAATTAATTAGTTATCTTTGAGGGATGGTGGGGGACCAATTAATTATTTTTGAAAACTGTATTATAAGTAAAAAGAAAGAAAAAAACCAAGGATTCATCCTCTCTTTGCAAATCAAATTGCACTCAAGCTAACCAATGAGCTGATACTGGAAGTTTCCCTTCAAAAGAGTATTCAAGCTGAAGACAAACGAAATGATAAAGTTGGGAATATCTTCTCTTTAAAAATCCTAGAGAATAAGAGAATCTAAGCGATGATCATTAGTAATTAGTAACAGGACAAAAAGAAAGCTAGACTAGACGCTAAGTGCCTCCCAATGGACGTATACAGTGAAATAGTCCAGCCAGAAAATCAGCTTGAAATCTGATCAGAACTTTAGATTCAAATACAAAAAGCAAGAAATAGAGGTGATGAATGAACGTATTGGGAGAAGGAAATAGTATTCTTGCCTGGAGAATTCCAAAGACACAGGAGCCTGGCAGGTTACAGTCCATGGGGTCACAAAGAGTTGGATAAGACTAAGCGACTAGCACTACTGCACTAATGAGCATATTAAGTGAAAACAGAGGAATTCAAACAACAAAATATAGACTGTGGAAGTGCTACAGGACAATCAATTTCTTCAACAAGGAAACTGCAACTGAAAAAATAAAAAAAGAGAGAGAGATGGAAGAATCTATGGATTAAAAGAGTTTTAAGAGACAAGCTAATCAATAATAGTTACAATCAAAGGAGATAATTATGTAAATTTGAACTCTGCTTCAATTGCACTCATCTCACACGCTAGTAAAGTAATGCTCAAAATTCTCCAAGCCAGGCTTCAGCAATATGTGAACCGTGAACTCCCTGATGTTCAAGCTGGTTTTAGAACAGGCAGAGGAACTAGAAATCAAATTGCCAACATCCGCTGGATCATGGAAAAAGCAAGAGAGTTCCAGAAAAACATCTATTTCTGCTTTATTGACTATGTCAAAGCCTTTGACTGTGTGGATCACAATAAACTGTGGAAAATTCTGAAAGAGATGGGAATACCAGACCACCTAACCTGCCTCTTGAGAAATCTGTATGCAAGTCAGGAAGCAACAGTTAGAACTGGACATGGAACAACAAACTGGTTCCAAATAGGAAAAGGAGTACGTCAAGGCTGTATATTGTCACCCTGCTTATTTAACTTATATGCAGAGTACATCATGAGAAATGCTGGACTGGAAGAAACACAAGCTGGAATCAAGATTGCCAGGAGAAATATCAATAACCTCAGATATGCTGATGACACCACCCTTATGGCAGAAAGTGAAGTGGAGCTAAAAAGCCTCTTGATGAAAGTGAAAGTGGAGAGTGAAAAAATTGGCCTAAAGCTCAACATTCAAAAAATGAAGATCATGGCATCTGGTCCCATCACTTCATGTCTATGAATAAAACTGTTCAAATTAATACTTTATGGTCTTGGAATTTAAATTGTACTTGATGTTTGGGACTCCACAGACACTAATTTCAAGTAGGTAAGTTTGTTTCAAAGTCTGAAATGAGGTATGTCTCCAAGTAGTTTAAGAGTCCATTTGTGGGGCTTCATTGATAGCTCAGAGGTAAAGAGTCTGCCTGCCAATGTAGGAGACACGTGTTCAATCCCTGGTCCAGGAAGATCCCACGTGTTGTGGAACAACTAAACCCATGGGCTACAACTACTGAGCCTATGCTCTAGGGCCCTGAAGCCGCAGCAACTGAGCCCATGAGCCCTGGAACCTACACTCGGAAACAAGGGTAGCCACAACAGTGAGAAGTCCCCACACTGCCATGAAGAGTAACCCCCTCTCTGTGCAACTGGAAGAAGACCTGAGCAGCAGTGAAGATCCAGCATAGCCCAAAATAAATTAATTAATAAATATAATTTTATATATGTGAAAGTGAGATTGAAAGTGTCAGTCGCTCAGTCTTGTCCAATTTTCTGCGACCCCATGTACTGTAGCCCACCAGGCTCCTCTGCCCGTGGGATTCTCCAGGCAAGAATATTGGAGTGGGTTGCCATTCCCTTCTCAAGGAATGCATTTGGTATACAGTGTTAATATTTAAGATGAGAACCTGTTACAGATCATACCTCATATGTGCTGGTTGAGCTGAAGATCCCGTGCCCACAATTTATTTAGCTTCTAGAGACTCTGCCAATGATTGAAGTTCCCGCTTTGTTAGTGACTTTCCTTCCCCATCTTTTTGGTTCCTAAGTATGTCTGGTGTCTGGTGTGCCTTGATAGCTGGCTCCTTTCAACTTAAAAGATTACAGAAGTTAGGTGCTCTGGAAGCCGTACATGTACACAAGTGTATGAGTCGTGGGTGCACTAAAGTTAGAGGTCTGATTTCTGATCCTGCAGTTGTATTCACCTTGTGAGGTGCCGCAAAATAAGGAAATTTCTTAATATGCTCTGCTCACTCTAAAGAAATAGGGAAACAATAACCCTTTTTCGTTTCACAGTATGATCTCAGGACCACTGACACCATTACTTCCTTTCCTTGGAATCATGATGGCTAGGAAGAACAAGCATGTCTGCATTCACAGAGTGCCAGACACAAAAGTAAACCGGCAGACAAGTTTATAGAGCATGCAGCTGGAATTTGAGAACAACGAAACATTTGTTTGATTATACCTACAATTCAGCCCAGCTTTCTTGTAAATAAAATGAGATATGGAACTAAACTAATAAACGAATACAATTCTGTTGTATGTGGATGTAGTCACTATTGAGTTCTCAGGATCACCTAGCTGTATTAGCAGGGAAATAGGTAAGTATATTTTGAGGCTCAATACATGCAGAAAAATAACAAAAATATTTTTTTTCTGGTAATTAAATATAGTCAATAAAGTTATCATTTTCTGACAATGAACGTTCTAGTTTTTAAACCAAGTTGTTGGTCAGTCGATAAGTCATGTCTGACTCCAGAACCCCAGGGATGGCAGTCTGCCAGGCTCCTCTGTCCACTATTTCTTGGACTTTGCTCAAATTCATATACGTTGAGTTGGTGGTGCGATCTATCTCATCCTCTGCAGCCCCCTTCTCCTATTGCCTTTGATCTTTCCCAACATCTGGATCTTTTCCAGTGATTTGGCTCTTCACATCAGGTGGCCCAAGTGTTGGAGCTTCAGCTTCAGCATCAGTCCTTCAGCATCAGGTTGATTTCCTTTAGGATTGACTGGTTTGATCTCCTTGGTGTCCAAAGGATTCTCAAGAGTCTCTTCCAGCATCACAATTTAAAGCAAGATAAATGCATAAATTCTTAGTAACTGCATGATTACTACTAATATACACGAGAAAGGAAGTAATTATCCTTCAAACTGCTTATCTTGATATCAGGTTGATTTCCTTTAGGATTGACTGGTTTGATCTCCTTGGTGTCCAAAGGATTCTCAAGAGTCTCTTCCAGCATCACAATTTAAAGCAAGATAAATGCATAAATTCTTAGTAACTGCATGATTACTACTAATATACACGCTAAAGGAAGTAATTATCCTTCAAATTGCTTATCTTGAAACTATAAAATTTTTTATTTTCTAATTCTATTTGTATTTCTGTCCACAGATGTGTGTGTGTGTGTGTGTGTGTGTGTGTGTGTTTTGGATGTACGTATGTAGAAATGGAAGGAGTATCAGATGTCAGTATATAAAACGAAGAGGAAGGTAAGCAATGTTACGAAAAGTTTGCTATGCAAGTCTATGCTTTATTAATGTTCCTACTGAGCACCACAAAATAGAGATTTCTTCATTCCTGATGACAATAACGAGTGCTCTCTGACATATTAGTCACTATGTACTCCACTTATGAAAAATTAAAGGACATACCAGTTATTCAGGATTTTTAAACACTTTGCTCTTTGTAAACTATTTCATATGATATATTTTCCACTATGCATGGGAGGACTAAAGGAAATCAGTCCTAAATATTCATTGGAAGGGCTAATGCTGAAGCTGAAGCTCCAATACCTGATATGAAAAACCGACTCATCGGAAAAGACCCTGATGCTGGGCAAGATTGAGGGCAGGAGGAGAAGGGGACAACAGAGGATGAGATGGTTNAAGCTGAAGCTCCAATACCTGATATGAAAAACCGACTCATCGGAAAAGACCCTGATGCTGGGCAAGATTGAGGGCAGGAGGAGAAGGGGACAACAGAGGATGAGATGGTTGGATGGCATCACTGACTTGATGGACATGAGTTTCAGCAAGCTCCAAGAGTTGGTGATGGACAGGGAAGCATGACATGCTGCAGTCCACAGGGTCACAAAGTCGGACACAACTGAGCAACTGAACTGAACTAATGTATGAGAGAGTAAGCAGTGATCTCTATGAGGTGTTCAGGCTGCGTGAACTTTTATTGGAGAAGTTATATAAAGAGACATGTACTGGACATGCAGGACATAATAACTCATTAGTAAGTTCTTGACACTGTGTATGTTAGTTTATTGATTAACTCTGCTGAGGAACAGTAACTCTTTTATTTGACATCTCCTGCCAGGATGTTTCTGAACCTTTTACCAGCAAGAGGGATTTTCAGTCTAGGTTTCACAAATCTTAGTTACAAGATTACGAACTTATTCTACACAGATTTCATAAAAATTAAATAAGATTATACATGAAAATTGCTCAGCAGTGGGTTGTAAATATGTAAAAAGCTTTCACTATTATAAGTTTACAGATGATATCTACGGCACAGAATTAAAAATGTTGAGACTTTTTGGTCTTAATGATTGGCTAATATATAGACTATTGAACCAACAGATGTTTACCAAACACCTATTATTTAGATGGCTTCCCTGGTGGCTCAGGAGGTAAAGAATCCACCTTCCAATGTGAAAGACCCAGCTTTGATCCCTGGATAAGGAAGAACCCCTGGAGAAGGATACGGCAACCCACTCCAGTATTCTTGCCTGGGAAATCGAAAAGGACAGAAGAGACTGGAGGACTACAATCCATGATGTCACAAGAACTGGACACAACTTAGCAACTGAGCACACACATATGCACTGATAATACAGCTCTTGTGTAAGGGTGGCCTGAAAATGACAACTACCACTGAGTGATGGTTATTTCAGCCTCTGAGGCTGATATGATGGATGGCTAATCCTCAGGTAGACACTGTAGTGTCTGTCGCACTCCATGCGCTTACTTCCCAGTGCATAGCAGGACCACATGTCCCACAGTTCCCAGCGGTTAGCCTGGGCCATGACTACATTCTGGTTGATAATATGTGAGTGGATATGTCCAAGCCCCCTAGCCTTGTTTTTAAAACCATCTCCCTCTCTGGACCCTCTGCACTCTGACCACAGTGACCTTAGAAGCCACGTTTCTGAGGGCAGAGTTCTAACACGATGGGTCCCTCCTGATGTACTGAGTTTACATGAATGAGAAATAAGCCTGGTTTTCCATGAGGTCACTGAGATTCCTGTGTTCATCTGTTGCCATGGGATTACATAATTCCCAAAGTCTGATTCCCAGACCAACAGTACTGACATCACCTGGATCTTGTTAAAAGGCAGATTCTTGGTTTTTTTTTACCCCAGACCTAATGACTCACAGACTAATACCTGTACCCTCTTCTTTCTATGTACTTGCTTCTTGAAACACTTTGTTGTCTAAAATAAAGCTTTCTTATCCAATGCAAGAATTTTTGATATAAGAAAGAACACAACATGAGGATATTAATTGTACGTAACAGAGAAAATTGATGTCGCACCTGTACTAAGTATATACTAATTACCTATCAAATGGAAAAAAAGCTTTATGTGGATGACTAACTTCACATCCCCAAAAGCTTTTTTTTCTCTTACTAATTACAGTTTTGGTACTTTTTTTCCCATCAGCTTTTAGAAATGGGCTATCAATACATTTCAATAATAAATTAAAGCTATGGACTTTTTCATTTTATTATGTACCCAAATGGAAAAGTGTATATTAGTGTAGCTATTAAAAGCAGTGTGCTGTTGGAATAATTTCATCAGGGAAATTTAGCAAATTCATCTTGCTCAAGGACAATTGGGTATAATGATAAGCCTGTGCTCTGGCTGGGCTTTCTGATGTCAAACCCATACATACTTTTCTATGAAAGGTATTTAAACTCTCCCAGTTTCATTCTTTTTATGAATAAAATCAGGATATTAATAACATCCATGTCACAAGTTTGCTATAGGATTAAATGCTAGCATACATCAAGTAAGAAGAGCAATACTTATATAACTCCATAGATTCCAAAGCACACATTTTGAAAATATTTCAAAAGTTTACTACAAAAATGGAAACTCAGTGATAGATAGTTCTGTGTTTTACAGATTCATGTAACATGATTCTATGGATATATTTAAGCATCTCAGAATCTCATTTTATAAAGATTTAGAAAAAAAAGTTTTGTGCCTCCAAATATGTCAAAAAGCATATAGAACAAATATTTTACCCTTTAAAATTACTAGAATTCTTTCTTAGGAATGAAATATAATTTCTTGTATAGAACCAGCACATACTCCAAGTATGTGTATGTATTATTCATGACAAACCTAGACAGCATTATTAAAAAGCAAAGACATTATTTTGCTGACAGAGCTATGGTTTTTCCCTTAGTCATGTATGGATGTGAGAGTTGGACTATAAAGAAAGCTGAGCACCAAAGAATTGACGCTTTTGAACTGTGGTGTTGGAAGACTCTTGAGAGTCCCTTGGACTGCAAGGAGATCCAACCAGTCCATCCTAAAGGAAATCAGTCCTGAATATTCATTGGAAGGATTGATGCTAAGCTGAAACTCCAATATTTTGGCCACCTGATGTAAAGAGTGGACTCATTGGAAAAGACTCTGATGCTGGGAAAGATTGAAATCAGGAGGAGAAGGGGATAACAAAGGATGAGATTGTTGGATGGCATCATCGAATCAATGGACATGAGTTTCAGCAACCTCTGGGAGCTGGTAATGGACAAGGAAGCCTGGCAAACTGCAGTCTATGGGTTGCAAAGTGTTGGACATGACTGAGCAACTGAACCAATTATCCATGAATCATGTGCAGAAAGAATCTTGGTCTTTTTGAGGCTAATTTTTATATTTTGACTAGTTTAACAGGATGGGATGTTCTTGATAAATGCAAATGTAGGCAGTTCTGTTGATCATTTTGATGAGTCTGTGGATTAAAGGTAGTGGGGTGACTATGCTGTTTATTTTTAGGGATAAGAATTTTATTATTTATCACTCTGCAGGAAGCATGGCGGTTCAGTTAGCAGGTATATCTCTCTAAGGTTTTGCTGATAGAACACAGTAAGGAAAGCTTACTACAAAGCTTATTTCTCAAATTTCTCAAAGACACTTCCATCAGATTATCTAATGCTTGGCAGAGACCAGATCAACAAGAATAAAGCCATCTCACTCACTTTTAAGCCTTGACTGTTTTGTTCTTTGTAAAAAGTGCAAACAATGTCTAGGAATTAGTATTCATGAAAAAGTATATTGCATGAATGTAATTTTATGCATAGTTTAACATAAGACATTTAGAAGCTAAATGTCTCTCAAATTAGATGCCTTAAAAATGTGAACTATGAGGTGTTTAGAATCTGGTTTTCAGCTAATCTTTGGTTCTGCTTCAGTCTTAAATGGTGTTGAACAAGATTCTTCATTCTTTTAAGTAATTTCGCTTATTTTTTGTTGTTCTAAGCTACCAGATGAAAGNGACTGAACTGAACTAAATAATTAATAATATTATGGCATTATTTTGATTTCTTAATAACGTGATAATGATATTTTGATTAAGCCTTTTTAAATTTATTTTTTTGAAGGATAATTGCTTTACAGAATTTTGTTGTTTTCTGTCAAATCTCAACATGAATCAGCCATCAGTTCAGTCACCTGGTCGTGTCCGACTATTTGCGACCCCATGACTCGCAGCACGCCAGGCCTCCCTGTCCTGGCATAGGACTGGTATTCATTGCTATTACTTAGGATGGCCACTGCAGTACGGATTTCAGGATGCACTAATCTCATGAAGAAGTGAAGTGAAAGTCGCTCAGTCGTGTCCGACTCTTTGCAACCCCATGGACTATACAGTCCATGGAATTCTCTAGGCCAGAATACTGGAGTGGGTAGCCTTTCCCTTCTCCAGGAGATCTTCCCAACCCAGGGATCAAATTCAGATCTCCCTCATTGCAGGCGGATTCTTTACCAACTGAGCTATGAGGGAAGCCTCATATGAATGGCTCATGGCCTACCAATAGTTACTAAACACTTGGTACTGTTTCATACTATATTTTAGTGCTTATTTACTTAATTGTTGCCCAGCAGTAAAACGTAATCTCTTTGTGGACAGCCTCTTTCTTACCCATCATTCTATCCCTAGTATGTAGCACAGTGCCTACAGAGCATTATGATTAAAAATATTATTGAATGTATAGGTGCTATTAGAATAAAGTCTATCTTTTCTTTTAATAATTACTGAAAATTTTACTAAATATGTGCTTTGTACTGAGAAATGAACTAATTTCTGGGGATAAAGGGATGAAACAAAAGTATAAGGTCTCTCAGCATACGGAATAAGGATTGTTATTCTCAGACTAGCCAATTTCATTCAATTCATTTCAATACAACTCAAATCAGTTTAACTCAATTCCCTGCAATTCAAGTCAACAAAACTCATTCCAAATTCAACTCAATGTAGTCCAACACAATTAAATGCAAAGCAATGCAATGCAATTCACACAATAGAATTAATGCAATCAAACAAACTTTTATTGAGCATCTCGTATTTACCAAGTGCTGGGATAAGCATGTAAACATTCAATAACTCATAAGAATTATACAAAATAGTTTGGAAAATATGCTTATTTAATGAAGCATTGACTAAGGTATCATAAACTATGCCAACTTTTATGATTATTACAAATCATCTCACATTTCTTTAAGCAGAAGTGCTGGTTACAACATTGACATAGAAATATCTCTTTTTTAAAAAGGCCTTAGGATATTGATTATTCAACATATACAAGAAAATTTTAAAATTTTAATTTCAAATTAAAAGTTAAACAACAAACTGAATGACACCCGTATGAAAACTCTGAAGTATGCATGATTTAGCTCTTAGCAGTGTTCCTGTCTTTGGGATATTGTGTATTAGTTCTTCAGGTTTTTACATCCAAGGAGCCTAGGAAATGGTAAATTTAGCCCTTGATTTGTATATCTTGATATGTCATAATTCTGTGTCAAAAAAAACTCATCAGTTTTATCAGGCTCCGACATGGCCTTGATGCTTTGTAGCATTTCCACTAGAGCATATTGTATCATCAGAGAGAAGTTCCACATTGCACCAATTTTCTTATTTGGATCATCACCTAACCACAAGCCTTCAAGTCTCTGGAGAACTGGGACATGGGTTAGATGTTCTGGCTCTCTCCATCCGTGCCCTAGCCTCCCAAACATTTGTACTCTTTGGTTACACTGCAAGGGAGGTTACAACTCACTTACCTTCCGCCGGAAATCTACATTTTGAGTCCAATAATACAGACACATTTATTTCCATTTCCATCAAACGGAGAACTTTATTTCTGGCTTATTTTCCTTTTGCTCTTCAGTATCCAAAGCAACCCTGAAATTCACCAAGTCATATTTATGATTTTTCCTTTATCAAAGAAACAAATACAACTCCTACTTGCTGTTCAAGTTTCAGGTCACTGATATTTTTTTTTGCATTCTTTCAGGCTAGATTAGGGATCCATACAATAAGCTCCTTCACTTCTACGGATGCTCCTGGAACACTGTTCCATAAATGCTTCTCTAACTGTTTACCTTTCGTCTAGACTAAAAGGTTGGTGGGAGGGGGGCCATTCGTGTCCTCCTCATCTCTGCATTTCTAGTACTTGTCAGGTAAGTGTGCCCAGGGAGTGCTCAATGTAACTGTGAAGCCTGGAGCATGCTCTTGTACAGTTTTGGTTCCTTAAAGACCCTCTGGAGGAAAAAAAAAACTCTCTGAATTGTTATTTATTGAGTTCTCTTGCTTTGGGTCCAATAGTTCGGCAGCACTTCAGAACCACATACTGTAATCTACATTAGATTACATACTGTAATCTACATTTAGGGGAGAAATGTACACAAGCCTTTATGTTGAAACTGTATTATATATTGTAGGTAACTGGAGGCATTCTCCCATCAGTCATGCCAATCCACTGGTGGTTTTTTCTCTGCTTTTTGTACTGGAGGCTTATAACCACCATCTGAAACCTTCTAAGTAAAGACCAAGCACTTCCCATACACACAAGAATTTAAAAGACTGACCACATGCTTCAAAGTTTAATATAGATAAATATTAAATCGGTATGCTGCTGCTGCTAAGTCACTTCAGTCGTGTCCGACTCTGTGTGACCCCATAGACGGCAGCCCACCAGGCTCCCCCATCCCTGGGATTCTCCAGGCAAGAACACTGGAGTGGGGTGCCATTTCCTTCTCCAATGCATTAAAGTGAAAAGTGAAAGTGAAGTCGCTCAGTCTGTCCGACTGTTAGCGACCCCACGGACTGCAGCCCATCAGGCTACTCCGTCCATTGGATTTTCCAGGCAAGAGTACTGGGGTGGGGTGCCATTGCCTTCCCCGATTAAATAGGTATAGTACAAGGTAAAACAAGAATCTTTTTTTTTTTTTTTTAGAAAAACTGGTTACTTGTGCAGTTTATGCATTACATAAAGAGTTTTGGGTGACTTGTAGGATATTTCTGTATGCATAAAAGTCAAATTGTGTTTTTTCTTTGTTTTAAAAGTTCTTATTCCATTAAAGTTACAAATGCAATAACCTATCTTCTCTTTTAAGAGGCTTTTGTTTGAGTTACATTTCATATAATTCTATTTAAAATTCTAGCAAATTTTACCAACCACCTAATTGCCTTTGGAAAATATTTGGTTTCATTTAAAATTTCATTAAATTTTTACTTTCCTTCTAAGTACTTGGGTTGTCTGAAATAATAAACAAACTATTCCCAAGTACTAAAATAACTTATGGATCTAATAATTTGAACATATATGATGAATGTAGGGTTGTCTTAAGTGATTCTCAGCTCTACATAAATCACAAGTATGAATTAATTTGAATACATGGCTAACTTATTTTTCTAATATGCCAAAATAACTGAAATGTTACTTCCATATAAAATCATAAACATACATAAGCCATTTAATAAAGATTATCAGATTCTCTTCTGTCAAACATTTGTACATTTAATTCTAAAATTTCCCATGTTTAAAAGGTACTCACCTACCAAAGAAACTGTTATATACTCCTAACACAAGTTAGGACAGACTCCTAGGGGATTCACTGAACACTGCATCAATGAAAACATAAGCTCAAGAGAGAGTGGTCTCCACAGGACTGTGTTGGTTTCTGCTATATGAAAGTCAAATCATTATGCTTGACCTTCTAAACTTGTATGGTGTTATATGTCACTACATACTGTGTTATATATCATTGCATAATTATTATCTGAATAAAACTGGGGAAAAAAGTAAATTTAACTAGATTTAAATATAATATGTAATGAAACAGGAAGGAAAAAAGAGTGATCTAACAGGAGCCGTTAGGTTCCTATCCCCACCTCTCTTTTTTGGATGGAGCATTTCTCTGGTTGTTAGGATATGGAAATACCTTTTCCATCTAGTTCTGGAGACCTTTAAGCTTTATGGAGTCTTTTTTTCTTTCATCTCCTTAGGCTTCTGCAAACCTATTTATCTTTAAATAGTATCCAATCAAACTCTTAATTATTTAGTCATAACCTCCAAAGTCACCCTCTTGGCCATAATCTCCCAAGTGGAGTTTTTTCATTGATTTAAGAAAGAAAAAAAAAATGGCATTCTCTGCTCAGATACTAATATGTCTATAAAAAAGAAGTTAAATAACTTTTGTTGCTTATGAGTTCAATTATCTGTAGAAGAAGAATGAAAAGAGTGTCTTCAGGTACCCTCAGGGTTGGCAGTGCCTATCAATTTCTAGTCAGTTACTCTTACCATAGCCTTATAATATTAAATATTTTTCAGTAAGATCTAGAGGAGTAGGGGCCTAGAATGGAACTGGTAAGTTCTTCATTGGGTGAATTTTGTTTTGGGCACCACATGCAACTTTTCAGTTCAGTGAACATGCAAAAGGCATGTATCCCCTCTATGGGCT
>SJYX01004125.1:189102-200744 GCA_006410675.1 Oreotragus oreotragus | reverse complement strand
AATTGTCAAGTGTATTTTCTTCATGTGTGCTAAGTCGTGTCAGTCATGTCTGAGTCTTTGCGACCCTATGAACTATAGCCTGCCAGGCTCCTCTGTCCATGGGGTTCTCCAGGGAAGAATACTGGAGTGGTTGCTTCTGTGCCCTCCTCCAGGGGATCTCCTTAACCCAGGGATTGATCCCATGTCACTTACATCTCCTGCACTGGCAGGTGGGTCCTTTACCCCTAGCATCACCTGGGAAGCCCAGAGTATTTTCTTGTTCTTCAGTCATATACGACTATTTGCAACCCCATGGACCACAGCACGTCAGGCTTACCTGTACTTAACTATTTCCTGGAGTTTGTTCAAACTCATGTGCATCGAGCTGGTGATGCCATCCAACCATCTGGTCCCCTTCTCCCACTGCCTTCAATATTTCCCAACATCAGGGTCTTTTCCAATGAGTCAGCTCTTTGCATCAGGTGGTCAAAGTATTGGAGCTTCAACTTTAGCATCAGTCCCTCCAATGAATATTCAGGGTTGATTTCCTTTAGGATTGACTGGTTTGAGCTCCTTGCCACCTAAGGGACTCTCAAGAGTCTTCTTCAGCACCACAGTTTGAAAGCATCAGTTTTTTGGCACTCAGCCTTTTGTATTGTCCAGCTCCCACTGTCTAGGTTTCTTATAGCTTTTCTTTCATGGAGCAAGTGTCTTTCAGTTTTACAGCTGCACTTACCATCTGCAGTGATTTTGGAGCCCAGGAAAATAAAAGTCTGTCACTGTTTCCATTGTTTTCTCATCTATTTGCCATGAAGTAATAGGACTGGGTGACATGATCTTCATTTTTTGAATGTTGAGTTTTAAGTCAGTTTTTCACTCTCCTCCTTTGCCTTTCTCAAGAGGCTCTTTAGTTCCTCTTCATTTTCTGCTGTTGGGGTGGTGTCATCTTCATATTTGAGGTTACTAATATTCCTCCCAGCAGTCTTGATTTCAGGTTGTGCTTCATCCAGCCTGGCATTTGGCATGATGCACTCTGCATATAAGTTAAATAAGCAGGGAGAGAATATACAGCCTTGACATACTCTTCTCAAACTTGGGACCAGTTTGTTTTTCCATGCTCTATTCTAACTGTTGCTTCTAGACCAGCATACAGGTTTTGCAAGAGGCAAGTAAGATTGTCTGGTATTCTTATCTCTTTCAGAATTGTCCACAGTTTGTTGTGATGCATGCAGTCAATGGTTTAGCATAGTCAATGAAGCAGAAGTAGATGTATTTCTGGAATTCTCTTGCTTTTTCGATGATCCAACAGATGATGGAAATTTTCTGTTTCCTCTGCCTTTTATAAATCCATCTTGTACATCTGGAATATCTCAGTGCACATACCACTGAAGCCTAGCTTGAAGGATCTGAAGCATTACCTTGTTAGCATGTGAAATGAGTGCGGTAGTGTGCTAGTTTGAACATTCTTTGGCATTGCCTTTCTTTGGGGTTGGAATAAAAACTGATGTTTTCCAGTCCTGTGGCCACTGCTGAGTTTTCCAGATTTTTCCAGTGCTGGCATATTGAGTGCAGCACTTTTACAGCATCATCGTTTAGGATTTGAAATAGGTCAGCTGGAATTCCATCACCTCCACTAACTTTGTTAGTAGTGATGCTTTCTAAGGCGCACTTGACTTCACACTCCAGAATGTCTGGCTCTAGGTGAGTGATCATACCATCGTGATTATCTGGGTCATTAGGATCTTTTTTGTTTAGTTCTTCTGGGTATTCTTGGCACCTCTTCTTAATATCTTCTGCTTCTGCTGGTTCATACCATTTCTGTCTTTTATCAAGCCCATCTT
The DNA here is from genome assembly GCA_006410675.1 of Oreotragus oreotragus. Lineage (NCBI taxonomy): Eukaryota > Metazoa > Chordata > Mammalia > Artiodactyla > Bovidae > Oreotragus > Oreotragus oreotragus. The sequence continues at coordinate 198,924 of SJYX01004125.1, read as the reverse complement.
TGCATGAAATGTTCCTTTGATATCTCTAATTTTCTTGAAGAGATCTCTTGTCTTTCCCATTCTATTGTTTTCCTCTATTTCTTTGACATCATCGTTTAGGATTTGAAATAGGTCAGCTGGAATTCCATCACCTCCACTAACTTTGTTAGTAGTGATGCTTTCTAAGGCGCACTTGACTTCACACTCCAGAATGTCTGGCTCTAGGTGAGTGATCATACCATCGTGATTATCTGGGTCATTAGGATCTTTTTTGTTTAGTTCTTCTGGGTATTCTTGGCACCTCTTCTTAATATCTTCTGCTTCTGCTGGTTCATACCATTTCTGTCTTTTATCAAGCCCATCTTTGCATGAAATGTTCCTTTGATATCTCTAATTTTCTTGAAGAGATCTCTTGTCTTTCCCATTCTATTGTTTTCCTCTATTTCTTTGCACTGATCAGTGAGGAAGATTTTCTTATCCCTCCTTGCTATTCTTTGGCACTCTGTATCCAGATGGGTATATCTTTCCTTTTTTTCCTTTACCTGTAGCTTCTCTTTATTTCACAGCTATTTGTAAGGCACCTCAAACAATCATTTTGCCTTTTTGCATTTCTTTTTCTTGGAGATGGTTTTGATCACTGCCTCCTGTACAATGTTATGAATCTCCATCCATAGTCCTTCAGGCACTCTGTCTATCAGATCTAATCCCTTGAATCTATTTGTCACTTCCACTGTATAGTCATAAGGGATTTGATTTAGGTCTTACCTGAATGGCTTAGTGATTTTCCCTACTTTTTCCAATTTAGTCTGAATTTTGCAATAAGGAGCTCATGATCTGAGCCACAGTCAGCTCCTGGTCTTGTTTTTGCTGACTGTATAGAGCTTCTCCATCTTTGGCTGCAAAGAACACAATCAATCTAATTTTGGTATTGACCATCTGGCTATTTCTATGTGTAGAGCTGTCTCTTGACTTTTTGGAAGAGAATGTTCGCTATGACTAGTGCGTTCTCTTGGCAAAACTCTGTTAGACTTGGCCTGCTTCATTTTGTACTCCAAGGTCAAATTTGCCTGTTACTCCAGTTATCTCTTGATTCCCTACTTTTGCATTCCAATCTCCAATGAAAAGGACATCTTTCTTTGGTGTTAGTCCTGGAAGGTCTTGTAGGCCTTCATAGAACTGTTCAATTTCAGCTTCTTTGGCATTAGTGGTTGAGATATAGACTTGGATTACTGTGGGACTGAATGATATGCCTTTGAAACAAACCGAGATCATTCTGTTGCTTTTGAGATTGCACCAAGTACTGTGTTTCGGGATTTGATTACAGAACTTCCACAGAATTGGGAAGCAGAGACTCTTGGAGGCACAAACAAAACCCTGTGAGTACCAGCACCCAGGAGAAAGGAGCAGTGATCCCACAAGAGACTGAGGCAGGCTTGCCTGGGTGAGTGTTTGGGAGTCTCTGGCAGAGGGATGGGTTGACAGTGGCCTGCTTTGAGGTCAGGGCCACTGACTACAGCAGTCTTGGGAGGTGTGGGGTGCTGGCATAAATTCTTTTGAAGGAGGTCGACATTACTGCCATTACCCCTACCATAGTTTAGCCACAGGTGAAATTACAGGGAGGGACTACAGCCCCACCCATCAGCAGAAAATTGGATTAAAGACTTACTGAAAATGGCCTTGCCCATCAGAACAAGACCCAGTTTTCCCCACAGCCAGTCCCTCCCATCAGGAAGCTTGCACAAGCTTCTTATCCTCATCCATCAGAGGGCAGACAGAATGAAAACCACAGTCACAGAAAACTAACCAAACTGATCACAGGGATCACAACCTTGTCTAATTCAATAAAACAACAAGTCATGTAGGGCCACCCAGGACTGATGGGTCATGGTGGAGAGTTCTGATGAAATGTGGTCCACTGGAGAAGGGAACAGCAAACCACTTCAGCATTCTTGCATTGAGTAGCCATGAACAGTATGAAAAGGCAAAAAGATATGACACTGAAAGATGAACCCTCCAGGTCAGCAGGTGTCCAATATGCTCCTGGTAAAGAGCAGAGAAATAGCTCCAAAGGGATGAAGAGGCTTAGCCAAAGTGGAAACAAGGCCCAGCTGTGGATGTATCTGGTGGTGAAAGTGAAGTCTGATGCTGTAAAGGACATACTGTGTAGGAACCTGGAATGTTAGAGCCATGAATCAAGGTAAATTGGAAGTGGTCAAACAGGAGATGGCAAGAGCGAACATTGACATTTAGAAATCAGTGAACTAAAATGGACAGGAATGGGTGAATTTAATTCAGAGTATTTTCTAGACAATATTAACCTTACATGAGCAGAAAGTGCCTCTATATTATTTCTATATTATTATCAGGTATCAGGATATTGTCATTATCAGGTATCATCGAAGATAGAGAATATAGAGCTTCTGTTTCTCTGAGTATTCAATGTGGTAGGAATGTGGTTATCTGGAAAATGACCTTCATCTACTCATGGTGGCTCTGCATTGGATCCTCCCTGGCACTGGGCCCACAGGGGCACTGGCCTGTATGCAGTCTGTCAGACTTGCCCCATGGTGGCCCAGAGTTGCCCCATGGTGCCCCACGATGGCTCACTTTTGCATGCTTCTCCAGTCGGTAATTGGACGAGGGCTGTCAGGGGAAGGGTATGTCCTTCGGGCCGAAACAAACTCTAAAAGACATCACAACTGCTCAGCCCTCTCAACAGCTGGAGCAAACAGCTCTTCCTTGAAGAAGATCTAGGGGTACGTTTCCAAGTCCTCCATATCCAGTGATTTTACTCACATCTTTACGAACCCAAAGTAATTCTGAGAAAGGTACTCTTTACTGCCTGCTCCCAGAGGAAAGGTTATACGATCTGAGTGGAGCTTTGGGAAGACTTGAGTGACAATCTTCTAAATCTTTAAACATGATTTTTTCTTGGTTATAAAAGGATACATGAGGGGGAAAAACACACACACACACACAACCTAGCAATGTGTTGTATAAGATAATGATGACCGTTTGATAAACATAACACAAGGACCAAATCTTCAACCGAAACTTTCCCTGGAAGCCATTTCTCAGGTAAATGCACGGCAGAAGTCAAAATTCCTCTCCATCAACAAGTTGGTCCTCCTGTTGTTCTTCTTCTTGCCCAAAGAGTGCCTGGACACTGTACTACAGGGTGGTATATAGCATATAGCATATACCACCCTGTAGTACATATTTACCATATACATCTGCTGCTGCTGTTGCTGCTGCTGCTGCTGCTACTGCTTAGTTGCACCAGTTGTGTCCGACTCTGTGTGACCCCATAGACAGCAGCCCACCAGGCTCCGCTGTCCCTGGGATTCTCCAGGCAAGAACACTGGAGTGGGTTGCCATTTCCTTCTCCAATGCATGAAAGTGGAAAGTGAAAAGTGAAAGTGAAGTCACTGAGTCGTGTCCAACTCTCAACAACCCCATGGACTGCAGCCTACAAGGCTCCTCCATCCATGGGATTTTCCAGGCCAGAGTACTGGAGTGGGGTGCTATTGCCTTCTCCTGCAGGATAAATGTGGGGCTTCTGAAAAATTTTGTATATAAGAAAAGTGTGGCCCCAGAAAAGGACTTGGAAGGAGGATAGTCCTTTGTTTGGGGTGCTTAAGCTGCCTGCTTCTCTTCACCTGCCTGTCTCTTCTACATCTCTTAAGACTCAATTTAGGTGTCTTACTCCTGTGTCAAAAACCTTTCTCGAATCCCTGCCCTCACAGGAGCCTGTCCATGCTGCCCTGCATGCTGTGCACATGTCTCTTGATGCACTATACCCTCATACTCGCCCTGCTGAAATTCATGTTTCCTTTTACACAACTGTCTCCATGCTCCATCCTCCCAGAGAGACATTTTGAGCTTTGGGATTTGCCTTATTCAGCTCTGTGCTGAGCTATTTTAGATATCAAGTAAATTTTACAGCCTGTCAGCTAAAAAATTTATTGGAAATTATCATATTAGCTCCCAGTTGAAATTAGGGGGGAAAAAAAATCTGGTCATTGGAAGGGTCTTCACATCATAATTCCTAGCTCTCTCTTCTTTCAGTGTCTCCCTGTTATTCCATATCTTATCTTTTTCATAGCTTGAACAATTTTTGTTTGCTTATTAACATAGATTCCATAATGACTCCATGCTAACTTTCTTTCATTTTAAAAATCCATTTGCTTTTATTGGCTGTGCAGCATGTGGGATTTTAGTCCCCTGACCAGAATCACACCCGAGTCCTCTGTATTGGAAGTGCAGAGTCTTAACCACTGGACCGTCAAGGGAGTCCCAGATTGAACAGTTTGAAATGACATGTTCTAGAATGGAGTGGTCACATGTTTCTGTTTATTGGGTCAACTTCTCAATTCATAAAAATTTCCAAACTCATACAAATGTGTAAATGAAAATGCATTATTAGTAGTAAAAATAACTGGTGTGTATATAGAGTTATATCCCCAATCTTAACATCAATCACTGCAGAGATATTATACTTTAGTTGAAAAACAACTAGTGACAGCTTACTGCAAGATGACAAATGAATCCTGACATTTATATTAATAGGTTTATAGACCAGTTACAAGGTTAAAAGTTAATCATTTGCGTCATCGAAAATCCATGTATATAACCAAAATACTCATTTGGAATAAATATCTACCTAACTTTTAGAAATACAAGTTGAATGGAGTAGGGGAGTTAGAATGAAAATTACATTAGTTTAACTATAAGGCTCTATAAACTATGAGTGCTTGGATTGATAGTAAGGCTATCAAGTTCATTGTTAGCTCTGTTCCCATCACCATCACCCCCATACTCTAAAATGTCACCTGGAAAATCACACTTGTAACAAATATATATTAGGAAAATGATTTTTTATACTAATTAGGCCGAAGGACTAAAATTCCTGTGCCAAATCATTTCTTTAAGGTCGTATACATGTGTTTCTAATTCACCAGAGTTTTTGCAAAACCCAAGACGCTTAGTTGCCTAGCTGTGTCATTCCCTGGGTTGGGAACGTTGCTTAATCCTCCAAGCCTTAGTTTCCTCATGTGTAAATTGGGGATGATAATACCTACCTCCCCTTCATCATTATATAGTAACCTTTGTTTCTTTAGAGGTTTCATTTAAAGTCTTCTTTGCCTGACAATAGACTAGTCAGGCAAGTATTGTTTGCATAGAATTTCTTTTTTCCAATCACTCAATTTTATTCTATATAGGGCATTACAGTTAACATGAGTCCCATGTAAAAAGTATCCAACTGAATTTATAAAATCTATTTAGCCATCCGACAGATTTTTTAAATAGAAGTATAATAGATTTACAATGGTTTCCCTGGTGGCTCAATGGTAAATAATTTGCCTGCCAATGCAGGAAACATAGGTTTGAACCCTGGGTTGGAAAGATCCCCTGGAGGAGGGCATGGCAACCCACTCCAGTTTTCTTGCCTGGATAAACCCATGGACAAAGGAGACTAGAGGGCTACAGTTCATGGGGTCACAAAAAAGTCAAACACGAGATAGCAACTAAACAAATGTATCTTCAGAACTATTTAAGCTTAAAGCTCAGGTGAATCACTACTAAAGTGATCCCCACCTCAGCCTTGGTTGGTTGAGGACTGAGATATTGAAGAGATTCAGCTCTCCTCAAAACCGTTTTAAAATCTTTAGGTTTTTAATTTTTTAGGAAGCACTGCTCAAATTATAAAAATAGTCCTGAAGAACTCTGCAGAAGATTTAGCTTCTATACAATGGACTTGGGGGTCTTTTCCCTTCTAGTCGGCAACATTTCTTATTCTCTGTTACAGCTTTCCTCAGTCATTGGACAAAACTTTTACATTTATTTGTAATAAATGTAAGTAGTCATCTAAGCAGGTAGGCTTCTGTAAATTACATCCCCCCTTGCCATCCTCAGGCTTCCCACGTGGCTCAGTGGCAAAAGAATACACCTGCCAGTGCAGGAAACCCCAGAGACACAGGACTGACCCCTGGGTCAGGAAGATCCCCTGGAGGGGAAAATGGCAACCCACTCCAGTATTCTTGCCTGGGAAATCCCACGGACAGGGGAGCCTGGTGGGGGTCCATGGGGTCACAAAGAGTTGGATGTAATTGAGCACAAGCTGCCCTCTTTTTCTGCCCATTCTCCAGTCCCCCCAGCTCTCACCCGCATACATTCAAGATTGTGAAACTTTGCCCAATCTGTATTCTCTGTTTAAAATCCTAGCTCTTTTCTTTCCTTGGCAAGATTTTCTGCATCCTTTAAGATGTATCTCAAAGACAACATTTTACAAATATAACATTTTACAAAAAAAAAAAACCCCCTACTCTCTAAATTTCTCCTGCTGGAATGTTTCAACATTTGCTGTCTCTCTGGATAGAGTATGTTATGCTATAGTAACAAATAATGCTGAGGTCTCAGTGGCTTCTCGTAAGAAAGTTTTATTTATCATCACAACACATGTCCACCACGGGTCAACTGGGTTCTCTGCTCCCTGTCATCACTCTTCTCATTCTCCATCCATTATCTGGAATAGAGGTTGGCAAAAGAGTGGGCAAATCTGACCTACCATCTGTGGGCTTTGTTTTTTTTTTATGACCAGTGATCTAAAAATGCTTCAAAAAAATTTTAAATGGCTAAGGTTACAAAAAAAAAAAAAAAGAATATGCAACAGAGACTGTGTTGCCTGCAAACTCTGAAATATTTACTAATTGTTCATTTATAGACAAAGGGAAAGAGAGAATATGGCAAATCTTGGGAAGACGTTTAAAGCTTTCACTGAGACGTAAACATTTCATTGGATTCCCAGGTGTCTCAGTAGTTAAAAAAAAAAAAATCTGCCTGCCAATGCAGGAGATCCAAGAGACGTGGGTTCCATCACTGGATTGGAAAGATCCCTTATGTCAACCCCCTTCAGTATTCTTACTTGGAATATTCCATGGACAGAGGAGCTAGGCAGGTTATAACCCAAGGGGTTGCAAAGAGTTGGACAAGAATGAGCACACACATACACACACACAAACATTTTGTTGACTAAAGTTAGCCATGTGGAGACGTTCCTGGTGGTCCAGTGGTTAAGAATCTGCCTTCCTGAGTATGCACGTTCAATCCCTGGTGGCAGAACTAAGATCCCACATCCAGCGAGGCAGCTAAGCCCATGTGCCACAACTATTGAGCCCGCGGGCTGAAACAAAGATCTGACAATGCCAAATAAATAAAAAATAAATAAAAAAGCAAGATTCTTTTAAAAAATAAAAAACAAAGCAAGCCATGTAGCCCAAACTGACATAAAGGCTAAGAAAACGTAATCCTTCCCACAAAAGAATGAGATGTTAGTAAATAAAAGTACAGTCTATCTCATTGTCCAATATATATTTATATTTCTTTATTTTGACAAATTTTTTTAACCTCTAATCTTTTGAGGTTTGGTTGAGCTCTTGCATAGGGCCCAAAGTTTCCTTAAACTGTCTACAGTAATTTTTAAAAGTAATTCTAATTATGCTGACTGACATTTGCTGGGTGTAGTGTCTATCCTTTTAGATTATGAGCCTCTCTTGGTAGCTCCAGCTCTTAGTCCATTGCCTACTACATAATAGATCCTCAATACATGTTTATCAAGTGAGTAAATAATTATCATACTCAATAGAGAATATTGATATGAAGAACTTGACAAGAAGGACTGACAGTGTTATGCTTTCCAAGGTTTATTGGGAATACAGTTGCAGACTTCTGATTAAATGATAAATTAGGTGATGTACCACCATATTATAGACTAAAATGCAGAAGGTGCTGTATTCAGTGGTTCAATATAGATTTTGGAGTCTGAGAAACCTAGGTTTGAATCCTACCCTAGTCTATCATTTACCTGTTTTGTGACAACAATAGCTAAATTTATCATTCAAGACTGGAGAAGGAAATGGCAACCCACTCCAGTACTCTTGCCTGGAAAATTCTATGGATGAGGGAGCCTGGCAGGCTGCAGTCCATGGGGTTGCAAAGAGTCAGACATGAGTGAGAGGCTTCACTTTCACTTTCAGTGTTTAAAATAAACCATCTTATTCAAACCATGAAGTAATTCCTTAAGATGTAGAAACTGAGCCCACAAGAGAAAAAGAAAAAAAAAAAATTTTGTCCCAAATCCCATTGTCTCACTTCTCAGCTGGATTCCAGAGCTCAACCAAACTTAGGATAGGTTCTTTAATCTTTTAAGAACTCAGCCTACATCTCTATAAAATGAGGAAAATGAAATACCTACTCCTTATGGCAATCATGATGACTTAATGAGAAAATGTGAACTGCTAACATTTATGAAAAGATGAATACTAGCTGTTCTGAAGGTAAAAGTAAGAGATTACCCTACTGCCTCTAGCACATCATGACCTGTATTTGAGCTGTGTAGTACAGCCTGGCTCCTCCAACCTCTTTAGGATTCTCTATGCTGCTCTTGCGGAGAAGGCAATGGCACCCCACTCCAGTATTCTTGCCGGGAAAATCCCATGGATGGAGGAGCCTGGTGGGCTGCAGTCCATGGGGTCGTGAAGAGTCGGACACGACTGAAGTGACTTAGCAGCAGTAGCATGCTGCTTTTGGGTTTCCTTGGTGGCTCAGTGATAAAGAAGCCACCTGCAAATGTAGGAGATGCAGATTTGATCCCTGGGTTGGGAAGATCCTCTGGAAAAGGAAATGGCAACACATTTCAGTATTCCACCCCAGTACTCTTGCCTGGAAAATCCAATGGACGGAGTAGCCTGGTGGGCTGCAGTCCATGGGGTCGCTAACAGTCGGACAGACTGAGCGACTTCACTTTGACTTTTCTCTTTCATGCATTGGAGAAATTGAAGAAGGCTTTCTTATCTCTTCTTGCTATCCTTTGATATCATGAGCTTTACCGCCCTTTATTTTCATATTTCAAAAGTTTATATTTCGTGATTCAAGTGATTCTTATTTATTGGAAGTTTTTATAAAAGTGACCTTGAATTCTCAGTAAGTGGATAGGGAATGTACATATATTTCTCAAAATAAGACAGATTGCCATCTATTAGGGTCCACATGATGCAGAGATGTTTAATTCTTTTCAAAAGTATGTACCAGTCTTGAGATTTACTTCCTTTAGTCCCCTTTAATCTCAGAGCTTTGTATTATACATCCATTGAAGTCCCATTTCATGTTACACTAAACAAAAATTTAAAATAAGAGAACTTTATTACTCAATATATGGGGTATCTGACTTGAAAAATATTTCTCCTGGACGAGGGCATTAGTGTCACGATAATAGAATGGCTAGTGCATAAGACCAATGACCCTGAGGAGAAAACTGGAATTTTTCTGTCTTTAGAGTCCTTTAGGATATTTTGAGCCTTCCAAATTGCAGATCAGCAATTTAGGAGCAAGAGAAACCATTTCATCTTGTGAACATGTTTTATTGCCAAGAAGACAGAGGAGATATCCTGTTGAATGAGTCTCTCAGTTTGGCTTCTGATCTCTGGGGAAAGCATCTAATCATATTTAAAATAAAAAAATTGTCAAGTGTATTTTCTTCATGTGTGCTAAGTCGTGTCAGTCATGTCTGAGTCTTTGCAACCCTATGAACTATAGCCTGCCAGGCTCCTCTGTCCATGGGGTTCTCCAGGGAAGAATACTGGAGTGGTTGCTTCTGTGCCCTCCTCCAGGGGATCTCCTTAACCCAGGGATTGATCCCATGTCACTTACATCTCCCGCACTGGCAGGTGGGTCCTTTACCCCTAGCATCACCTGGGAAGCCCAGAGTATTTTCTTGTTCTTCAGTCATATACGACTATTTGCAACCCCATGGACCACAGCACGTCAGGCTTACCTGTACTTAAC
>SJYX01004125.1:178502-188524 GCA_006410675.1 Oreotragus oreotragus | reverse complement strand
ATGGACTGTAGCCTCCCAGGGTCCTCTGTCCATGGGGATTCTCCAGGCAAGAATACTGGAGTGGGTTGCCTCGCCCTACTCCAGGGGATCTTCCCAACCCAGGGATCAAACCCAGGTCTCCCACCTTGCAGGCAGATTCTTTACCGTCTGAGGCATCAGGGAAGCCACAGTGATAATAGTTAAAATATAATGGGGGAATGAGGTTGGGGAAGGAATGGAGAGGGAGGTTGGGGTGAGCAGATGTAAGTTTTTACATATAGAATGGGTAAATAAGGTCCTGTTGTATAGCACAGAAAACTATATTGTTTCTCTTATGACAAATCATAATAGAAAAGAATATTTTAAAAAGATTATATATGTCTATATATATGTATAATAGAATCACTTTGCTTTACAGCAATAATTAATATAACATTGTAAATCAACTATACTTCCATAAAGTTTTTTTAAAGATTAATGAATTTTTAATCATATACTTGACAATGTGCTTTATACGGAGTATAAAACTCATTTACAAAGGTATTGCAAATGTCCTCAATATTACAAAATTATAGATAAGTGGGACATAGAGATGTGTGTCTGGAATGGAAACAGAGGAGAAGAAATTTTAGAGTTGGGAGTAGAAAATATTAACAGGTTCAGAAACAAGGTATGAAGATGGGGAATAAGTATTACTGAAATCTTACCAATATCTAGGAAAGAATCAAGACTTATACCAAAATCTAGAAAAGGTCAAAGTCCCATACATTTTACTATCAGAAAGAAATTTCCAAAGCCAAATTCCCCCTATCTTGTGAATAGGGAATCTTCACTTTGCTTGCTTTCGACCTGATGGCTTACAATCTCACAAAGAATGGGGACTTGGAAATTCTATTTCTCTACACCACGCTTTACCATCTGAGCCACCAGGGAAGTCCCTACGTCACTGCAACTCCCATCAAACATATTCAAGACTTTTTCTACAGACCACCTGCCAGAACCAAAGTCAAAATCCACTTTGATTCCCTGGGCTGCAGAAGTTATTATTGTTAATCCTCTTAATGAGCATATGGAAAATCTTTTAAGATGAATTTTTACTCAGCAAGATATAACTTGATCCTTTTCCTTTCTATGTTTTACTTATCAGAGCTACATGTCTTATATAGGAACAAATCATTTACTATATATCTATCAAAAAGTCTTGGTTTTTCTGTTCCTCTCCAAAAGAAGAGTACCATGAAATGCACCATAAAATGTAGCTTCTGTTTTACTGAGGTTTTCATTATTAGCGTTGATTTGCAACAATCGAATAGCTTTGGATAGAATTTTAGAATGGGGTAAGTAAGATATTTGCCTATTGCTAGATACCCTTATTTTGAACAAAATCACCAAGCACATGTAATTATGTAAGATACACTTAATAAATAGGTGAATCAATCCTGTGTAAACAGAATAAGTCCTCACTCTACATGAACTTATATTCACATTTACACCCTTGACCATAAATAACTTTACATTCAAACAACTATAAAATCAATACAATACTTAGAAACAAAAATATGTGACGTGGTATTAAAATAAAAATATTTTTTAAGGCTACAAGCTGATTTGCTAAATTTCTAAAAATAGCTATGCCCAAAGGAAACCATAAATAAAAAGACAGCCTAAGGAAAGGAATAAAATATTTGGAAACAATACGATTGACAATAACTTAATTTCCAAAATACACAAACAACTTATACAACTCAAAATGGAAGAAACAAACCAATCAAAACATGGTCAGAAGACCTAAGTAGATATTTATCCAAAGAAGACATACAGATGGACAGTCTGGACACCTTTTCATGTGGTCATCTCTTCATCTTTCAAGACAAAAGATGGACATCTTGTCATGTAAAAAGATGCTCAACATCACTAATTATTAGAGAAATGCAAATCAAAACTACACGGTATCACCTCACTCTGGTCAAAATGTGCATCATCAAAGAGTCTACAGATAATAAATGCTGGAGAGGATGTGGGGAAAATGGAACTCTCCTGCAGTGTTGGTGGGAACGTAAATTGGTGCAGCCACTCTGGAGAACAGTATGGAGGTTCCTGAAAAAAATAAAATAAGTTTGCCATATGACCCAGAAATCCCACTACTGGGTATATATCTGGAGAAAACTGTAATTTGATAATACACATGCACCCTAATGTTCACAGAAGTGGTATTTACAACAGACAAGACGTGAAAATAACCTAAACGTCCAGCCACATATTGAGGGATAAAGAAGATATAGAATACTACTCAGTCATAAAATAATGAAGTAATGCCATTGGCAGCAACATGGATGGACCTAGAGATTATCATATATCAGTGAAGTAAGTCAGAGAAAGACAAAGATTATATGATATCACATATATGTGGAATTAAAGAAATGGTACAAATGAACTTATTTGCAAAACAGAAGCAGAGATAGAAAACAAATTTATGGTTCCCAAAGGGAGAAGAGGAGGAGGGATGAATTAGGAGTTTGGAATTAGCAGATACAAACTATGCACGTGCTGAGTCACTCCAGTCGTGTTCGACTCTTTGCAACCCTATGGACTGTAGCCCACCAGGCTCCTCTGTTCATGGAAATTCTCTAGGCAAGAATATTGGGATGGGTTGCCATGGGCTCCTCCAGGACATCTTCCTGACCCAGGGATTGAACTCAGGTCTCTTATGTCTCCCGCATTGGCAAGCAGGTTATTTACTAGCACCACCTNTGGACTGTAGCCCACCAGGCTCCTCTGTTCATGGAAATTCTCTAGGCAAGAATATTGGGATGGGTTGCCATGGGCTCCTCCAGGACATCTTCCTGACCCAGGGATTGAACTCAGGTCTCTTATGTCTCCCGCATTGGCAAGCAGGTTATTTACTAGCACCACCTGGGAAGTTCAAACTACTATAAGTAAAATAGACAAACAAATAGACAACAACAAGGTCCTACTGTATAGCACAGGGAACCATATTCAATATTTTGTAACAAACTATAATGTAAAAGCATATGAGAAAGAATGTGTATATATTATGACTGAATCATTTGGTTGTACACCAGAAACAAAACATTGTAAACTACACTGCGATTTGAAAAAAAAAAAATTTAATAAAGAAAAAAAGGTGTTTGTTGATATTAGTTCCAGCTCTTAGAAGCCTGACATGAATTTTTACAAGNCTATAATGTAAAAGCATATGAGAAAGAATGTGTATATATTATGACTGAATCATTTGGTTGTACACCAGAAACAAAACATTGTAAACTACACTGCGATTTGAAAAAAAAAAAATTTAATAAAGAAAAAAAGGTGTTTGTTGATATTAGTTCCAGCTCTTAGAAGCCTGACATGAATTTTTACAAGTAATTTTGAAATTAGGTAATCCCGTAGAAGAAGCCTTTTGCATTGGATTGTTCCTTAGTACCTGTGTGTACTAAGTGTTAGCCTCATCAATGCCTCAACCCTCGCCATTTTGAAGGAAGCTGAAATTTCCCTATTGCTTTGAGGATACTCCATCTCACAACAGATGTCTCCAGCCAGTAACGAGCCAAATCCATTATTCTTATCAAAGGCTACATCGCATTTCTCCTGAGGCTGACAACTGGGAGCGTCTTCAGAATGGGCTTCAACTCTGTGTTGCCCGATCACCTCCAAGCTCAGCATTTTGTCTTCTCAAGGAGATTAAATTGTGCTTAAGGAGGTAACTCAGACAATATTTTTGCTTTCCTACCTTCTTAAAATGATGAAAAGAAGAAAACAGTTTTGTGTCTTTTTGCCAGGTTAAAAAACACTGAGATGTTTGCTTTTCCTCAACTGAACTTGAGTAGGTGTAATGAATGTGCTTCAAACTCAGTGCTGTGTCTCACTTTGAGAAGACCCAAGTTTTAATGTTGCAAGGCATTCTTGTTTCATGATATTGACTTGTGTGTTAGCACAAATAGTCATAACTGAATAACAAGTAGTTATTTATGAAGTTACTTGTCTCTCACTCTTCCTCTGAACTCACTTTTAATTGTAGGGGACAATAAAAAGAAACGTTTATCCTTTCTCAATTTCTGGCATGATAGATATAACATACTCTTTAAAGATCAAATATTTATACAATGTAAATGAGTTTGGGGGATGGTCAACCTCTCTGGATGTTATACGGTGTGTACTATGAAAACAATAACAAGTTATTTAACATTTATAATTATATATGCTGTGCTTACTCATTCAGTCATGTCTGACTCTTTATGACCACATGGACTGTAGCTTGCCAGGCTCCTCTGTCCATGGGGATTCTTGAGGCAAGAATATTAGAGTGGGTTGCCATGCCCTCCTCCAGGGGTTCTTCTCAACCCAGAGATCAAACCCAGGTCTCCCATATTGCAGGTGGGTTATTTACCATCTGAGCCACCAGGGAAACTCAAGAATACTGGAGTGGGTAGCCTATCCCTTCTCCAGGGCATCTACCCAACCAAGGAATCAAATTGGGGTCTCCTGTGTTGCTGGCAGATTCTTTACCAGTTGGGCTATCAGGGAAGCCCTAAAATTAAGTATACACATATTATAAATACACATCTTGTAAGAGAATTCCAGAAACACACCTACTTCTGCTTCATTGACTATGCTAAAGCCTTTGACTGTGTGGATCACAAAAAACTGTGGAAAAGTCTTAGAGAGATGGAAATACTAGACTACCTTATCTTCCTCTTGATAAATCTGTATGCAGGTCAAGAAGCATACAGTGAGAACTGGACATGGAAAAATGGACTGGTTCAAAATCTGGAAGGGAGTATATCATGGCTGTATATGTCACCCTGTTTATTTAACTTATATGCAGAGTACATCATGCGAAATGCTGGGCTGGATGAAACACAAGCTGGAATCAAGATTGCTGGGAGAAATATCAATAACCTCAGATATGCAGATGATACTACCCTTACGGCAGAAAGTGAAGAGGAACTAAAAAGGCTCTTGATGAAAGTGAAAGAGGAGAGTGAAAAAGCTGGCTTAAATCTCAATATTCAAGAAACAAAGATCATGGCATCTGGTTCCATCAGTTCAGTTCAGTTCAGTCACTCAGTCATGTCTGACTCTTTGCAATCCCATGAATTGCAGCACGCCAGGTCTCTCTGTCCATCACCAGCTCCCGGAGTTCACTCAGACTCATATCCATTGAGTCAGTGATGCCATCCAGCCATCTCATCCTCTGTCGTCCCCTTCTCATCTTGCCCCCAATCCCTCCCAACATCAGAGTCTTTTCCAATGAGTCAGCTCTTCGCATGAGGTGGACAAAGTATTGGAGTTTCAGCTTCAGCATCAGTTCTTCCAAAAAACACCCAGGACTGATCTCCTTTAGAATGCACTGGTTGGATCTCCTTGCAGCCCATGGGACTCTCAAGAGTCTTCTCCAACACCACACTTCAGAAGCATCAATTCTTTGGCGCTCAACTTTCTTCACAGTCCAGTTCTCACATCCATACATGACCACTGGAAAAACCATAGCCTTGATTAGATGGGCCTTTGTTGGCAAAGTAATGTCTCTGCTTTTTAATATGCTATCTAGGTGGGTCATAACTTTATGGCAAATAGATGGGGAAACAGTGAGAGACTTTATTTTTTTGGCTCCAAAATCACTGTGGATGGTTACTGCAGCCATGAAATTAAAAGACTGTGCTCCTGGGAAGAAAAGCTATGACCAACCTAGACAGCATATTAAAAAGCAGAGACATTACTTTGCCAACAAAGATCCATATGCTCAAAGGTATGGTTTTTCCAGTGTCATGTGTGGATGTGAGGGTTGGACCATAAAGAAAGCTAAGCACTAAAGAATCGGTGCTTTTGAACCCTTGGACTGCAAAGAGATCAAACCAGTCAATCCTACAGGAAATGAATCCTGAATATTCATTGCAAGGACTGATGATGAAGCTGAAGTTCCAACATTTTGGCCACCTGATGCGAAAAACTGACTCATTTGAGAAGATCCTGATGCTGGGAAATATTGAAGACAAGAGGAGAAGGGGATGACAGAGGATGAGATGGTTGGATGGCATCACTGACTCAATGGACATGAGTTTGAGCAAGCTCCAGGTGTAGGTGGTAGACAGGGAAGCCTGGTGTGCTGCAGTCCATGGGTTTGCAAAGAGTTCAACACAACTAATCAACTGAACTGAACTGATATTATAAGTATGTGTGCCTTCATATATTGAAATATGTACTAGATAGATAGACATAAATATGAGGACCTGATTCTTCCTTAATGTTAACAGGTCCAACCAGGGAACAAGGGAGTTACCACACCTGCTTCTCTGTAGAAGGAGTAACTGCAAAGCTGTGTCCAAAAGCCTAAATGGAGTTTTAGTATTTATTGGGTCTAACTGAATCTGCTAGTTTAGCTTCTAAGGTCCCTGCACCGTTTGGATTGTGGATGTTTGTAATGGAGTAATGGGTATCACACTTCATAATGCTGTTGCGTATCCGCAGTATCAGAACCACTCCAGTGCTGGGTGGGGAAGGAAACTCAATGACTCTGGCTTTGAAGATAAATGGAGCTGTCACCTTTTATCTTTTATTAGTCACACCAAACACCTCCTTTATAATACGGAATCTGCTGATGGAACGGAATAGGTTTTCTGCTCTTATTAGAAGTTTAAAAAGGAGTGTAGTTATATGTGTTCATAGGTGATGACTATTTTTTACTTGGAAATACAAAGTCTAAAGTTTTCTAGGTAGTTTGAATGTCTTCTGCTTCCTGTAGGGGAAAATGATTTGGAAATATCAACCAAACCTAATGGGGTTTTTTGGGCATGATTCACTAGATAATTAAGCAATTTCATTTACCCCTCATTACAGAGACTTCTAAATAATTTATTAGCCCATCTATTCATCAATTCTCCTACAAAATTTTACTTTGGGATGAACAAAAAAGATTGTTTTCTGTTGTAAACAAACTTACTTGGACTTTTAAGAAAACACAGATATATACATAGGTTTTTTTTTTTTTTACTTTTAGAAGTTAGACTAAATCTGACAAGTATGGTTTTAACTGTGTAAGGTAGAGGATATGGGCCATGGGGATGTAATGACAACTACGTGCGTGCATGCATGCTAAGTCATGTCAGTTGTGTCCGACTGTCTGTGACCCTATGGACTGTAATCTGCCAGGATCCTCTGTCCATGGGGATTCTCCAGGCAAGACTACTGGAGTGGGTTGCCTTTTCTTCCTCCAGGGGATCTTTCCAGGGATCAAACTCCCATCTCTTATGTCTCCTGCATAGGTAGGTAGGTTATTTACCACAAGCACTGCCTGGGAAGCCCCAATGATAACTATAGGGAACATTTACAAATGTGATTCCTCTTTTCTCCCACCCTACCCCAAATGAGAGTGTCAAATATATTTTCAGTTCTTAACATAGTCAAACCATAGAAAAACTAGTTTTCATACTAAATACATCCAGGTATCTTACAATCTAAGTTCACAGCCTAGCTGTCTGTGGATGGATTGCAAGATTTCTGAAACTTCAAATTGTCTGACAAAGATTGTGTGATCGCCTATATATCCACTTTTATGAAAAACATTTTTATCAGTTCACCAAATGATTCTGTTATTTTAAAAACAGTTATAATCACAGACACAATAGCAGATGAATCAAATCACAATGCCAATTCCCCACAGGAAGAAGAGACTGACTTTCTAGAAAAAGACTCTTATAAGAGAAAAGAGCTAGGGAACTGGACCTATAGTGTATATCCGTGGAATGTATTCACTTGATGATAAACTTCAGTTTAGTGGATTTGTTGAATTATAATTGCTAAATGTTCATTTTTCTGGATCTTGGTGCCCCAGGTCTTGCTGAGTATGGAGATCCTCAAGTTCAGGGCCTCTCCTACAAAAGAGTCCCCAGAGAGATCAGCAACAGGAATCTCATTTTCCCGATGTGCTGACCACTCAACATTGGGCAACTCTAAAGAAGCATCCCTCATGTGACAACCACCTCCTTTTCTGTCTCCGATGAAATCATGATGAGAACAGAAGTTATCCTTCACATGGAATCATCCCCAATTTGTCAAAGTTCAGATTTTCTTAGCTGTGACATTTGTTAGTGAAATGAAAGTTTAGACTGCATATCTGGCAGCCATCTGTGATTAGCTAATTGAATTGTTCCAAGGCACTTGTTGCCACCTTCAGCCGGATTTTCAGCTTGAATGACTGTGCCTCCCTTCAAGCTAGTCTTGACCTATCGTAGCTTCTATTAGTTTTGGAGGAAAAAAAGCACATGAGTAATTTGTCCACCCAATATGACAGCCACCTCCCTAACCTAAATCTTTTCTTTAAAATGGTATCTTAATAGTCACATTTGGTTAGTAATAGAAATATTGTTTATTGTTAGAGGCCTGAAGTAAGGTTATCAGCATTTTCTTCAAATCCCTCTCTTCTCCCGTCTTCTCTTTCTAGGGTTTCTCTCAGTAACTTTGGCTCTAATGACAGAGCAAACCAAAGTACTACACAGCTATTACCGTTGTCTTTTGCTTAAAGGGGCTTCCCTTGTGGCTCAGCTGGTAAAGAATCTGCCTGCAATGTGGGGGACCTGGGTTCGATCCCTGGGTTAGGAAGATGCCCTGGAGAAGGGAAAGGCTACCCACTCCAGCATTCTGGCCTGGAGAATTCCATGGACTGTATAGCCCATGGGTTCACAAAGAGTTGGACATGACCAAGCGACTTTCACTTTCATGTTGCTTAATGAACTAAGCTTTTTTCTTCCTGGATTAATGGACCATTTCATTTAGTCTGAACAGAACTGTAAACTCGGCCGGCATCTCACCAGGACATTCTGATGCCCCTGCCTCGAAGTCCCCTTACATCAGCTTTCTGAATGTCAACTCTTCACCTCTTTCACTGGTACCTTTGTCAAAGCAGGGAAGCACAGTTCACTTCGTCTATTGAAATTGTGCATTGTCTCTTTTCTTCTGCTCTTGTCACCTTTCAGTCAGTTAAAACACTGTTTTTCAAACTATAGGATGCGATCCATAAATGGGTCATGAAATCAATTTAGAAGGTCATGACTAGCATTTTATAAATGAAAGAGAATTGCTTAGAGTAGAGTAGAAAATCGAGCACATGTAACAGTACATCACAGCACAACTGTAAGGGTAACAGCTATGTTGTGAAACTTTTTCAGTTGAGAGAGAGAAAAAGGCTATGCACAGGGTCCCCAGGTAAAATAGTTTTCACACCATTGGTCCTGGTCAAGAGCATTTGAGAAACACTGAGTTTAAATTCTGGGACTAGGATACCATGTCCCCTACACTCCATAGAGAGGGATTTAAACTTCTTAATCTATCTATTAAGAAGAGGTGGCAAGAATACACAGAAGAACTATACAAAAAAGAGCTTCACGACCAAGATAATCACGATGGTGTGATCACACACCTAGAGCCAGACATCCTGGAATGTGAAGTCAAGTGGGCGTTAGAAAGCATCACTACAAACACAGCTAGTGGAGGTGATGGAATTCCAGTTGAGCTGTTTCAAATCCTGAAAGATGATGCTGTGAAAGTGCTGAACTCGATATGCCAGCAAATTTGGAAAACTCAGCAGTGGCCACAGGACTGGAAAAGGTCAGTTTTCATTCCACTCCCAAAGAAAGGCAATGCCAAAGAATGTTCAAACTACCGCACAATTGCACTCATCTCACACGCTAGTAAAGTAATGCTCAAAATTCTCCAAGACAGGCTTCAGCAATACGTGAACCGTGAACTTCCAGATGTTCAAGCAGGTTTTAGAAAAGGCAGAGGAAACAGAGACCAAATTGCCAACATCCTCTGGATCATTGAAAAAGCAAGAGAGTTCCAGAAAAACATCTATTTCTGCTTTATTGACTATGCCAAAGCCTTTGACTGTGTGGATCACAATAAACTGTGGAAAATTCTGAAAGAGATGGGAATACCAGACCACCTAACCTGCCTCTTGAGAAATCTGTATGCAGGTCAGGAAGCAACAGTTAGAACTGCACATGGAACAACAGACTGGTTCCAAA
>SJYX01004125.1:144005-174130 GCA_006410675.1 Oreotragus oreotragus | reverse complement strand
CCAGTCCATTCTGAAGGAGATCAGCCCTGGGATTTCTTTGGAAGGAATGATGCTAAAGCTGAAACTCCAGTACTTTGGCCACCTCATGCGAAGAGTTGACTCACTGGAAAGACTCTGATGCTGGGAAGGATTGGGGGCAGGAGGAGAAGGGGACGACAGAGGATGAGATGGCTGGATGGCATCACGGACTTGATGGATGTGAGTCTGAGTGAACTCCGGGAGATGGTGATGGACAGGGAGGTCTGGTGTTTTGCGATTCATGGGGTCACAAAGAGTCCGACACGACTGAGCGACTGAACTGAACTGAAATCTATCAGCGATTTGGGAGCTTTTATGAATAGGTAGTTTAGTTGTTAAGTTGTGTCTGACTCTTCATGACTCCATGGACTGTAGTCCACCAGGCTCCTCTGTCCATGGAACTCTCCAGGCAAGAATACTGGAGTAGGTAGCCATTCCCTTCTTCAGAGGATCTTCCCAACCCAGTGATCGAACCTGGGTCTCCGGCATTGCAGGCAGATTCTTAACCAACTGAGTCACCAGGGAAGCTGACCTCTTTTCCAATTTGGTGAAACAACGGCCCTTTTCCAGAAAAATGAACAGGAGCACAAGCTCAAAAAAAAAATTTACTGTTGCTAAGCAGGTGGGGAGAAATAAAATAGGAGCTTGGAATTAACAGACACACACTATTATATATAACACGGGTAAACAACAAGGCTTCCCTGGTGGCTAAAATGGAAAAGAATCCACCTGCAATGTGTGAGACCTGGGTTTGATCCCTGCATTGGGAAGGGCCCCTGGAGGAGGGCGTGGCAACCCACTCCATTTTTCTTGCCTGGAGAATTCCATAGACAGAGGAGCCTGGGGTTACGAAGAGTCAGACACCACTGAGTGACTAAGCACAGCAGAAACAACAAGGACCTACGTAAAGCACAGGGGCCTGTACTTAATACCTCGTGATAACCTATAATGGGAAAGAATCTGAAATAGAATAGCTATATATCTACATATAAAAATCACTTTGTTGTAAACCTGAAACTAACAACATTGTTAAGTCAACCATACTTCAGTTTAAAAAAAAAATTAATGTTACTCATAGAAGCTCAAGGGTTGCTGCCCTTAAAATTACATGGAAAGTTCTCCATTCTTGAACATTTTGTTTTACCCCAAACCTCTCATTATAGTCCATATGTTCCTTTCATATGTGATTTTCTATGGCTGTCTCCACATCTTCTCTCCCTCTCATATTCTGAACCACCTGCTTGCTTCTCCAAGCAAAAGAAATTTTCAAAGACAACTCATCTGACTGAACCCCAGTACAATATCCCTCCCTGATTCTCTTTAAAACCTGTCTTTCAGGTGTTGCTGACTTATCTAGAGAGAAGGGCATTTTCTGACCTTCTTCTTCATTTGGCTCTCTTTCCTTCATCTTCCGTTTGGGCTTGTGTCTATGTAGAATGAAGGGCAACAGGGAATGAAACTTTGCACGTACCAGACACATTCTATAAATATTGTTCCTATAGGAACCAGAGATCAAATTGCCAACATCCGCTGGATCATGGAAAAAGCAAGAGAGTTCCAGAAAAACATCTATTTCTGCTTTATTGACTATGCCAAAGCCTTTGACTGTGTGGATCACAATAAACTGTGGAAAATTCTGAAAGAGATGGGAATACCAGACCACCTAACCTGCCTCTTGAGAAATCTGTATGCAGGTCAGGAAGCAACAGTTAGAACTGCACATGGAACAACAGACTGGTTCCAAATAGGAAAAGGAGTACGTCAAGGCTGTATATTGTCTCCCTGCTTATTTAACTTATATGCAGAGTACATCATGAGAAACGCTGGACTGGAAGAAACACAAGCTGGAATCAAGATTGCCGGGAGAAATATCAATAACCTCAGATATGCTGATGACACCACCCTTATGGCAGAAAGTGAGGAGGAGCTAAAAAGCCTCTTGATGAAAGTGAAGGAGGAGAGCGAAAAAGTTGGCTTAAAGCTCAACATTCAGAAAACGAAGATCATGGCATCCGGTCCCATCACTTCATGGGAAATAGATGGGGAAACAGTGGAAACAGTGTCAGACTTTATTTTTTTGGGCTCCAAAATCACTGCAGATGGTGACTGCAGCCATGAAATTAAAAGACGCTTACTCCTTGGAAGAAAAGTTATGACCAACCTGGATAGTATATTCAAAAGCAGAGACATTACTTTGCCGACTAAGGTCCGCCTAGTCAAGGCTATGGTTTTTCCTGTGGTCATGTATGGATGTGAAAGTTGGACTGTGAAGAAAGCTGAGTGCCGAAGAATCGATGCTTTTGAACTGTGGTGTTGGAGAAGACTCTTGAGAGTCCCTTGGACTGCAAGGAGATCCAACCAGTCCATTCTGAAGGAGATCAACCTTGGGATTTCTTTGGAAGGAATGATGCTAAAGCTGAAACTCCAGTACTTTGGGCACCTCATGCGAAGAGTTGACTCATTGGAAAAGACTCTGATGCTGGGAGGGATTGGGGGCAGGAGGAGAAGGGGACGACCGAGGATGAGATGGCTGGATGGCATCATGGACTCGATGGACGTGAGTCTGAGTGAACTCCAGGAGATGGTGATGGATAGGGAGGCCTGGTGTGCTGCGATTCATGGGGTTGCAAGGAGTTGGACACGACTGAGTGACTGAACTGAACTGAACTATAAAGGAGAGTTATTTACTTTTCAAAACCAGCCATCCAATAATGTAGATATACATGATTACTGAGCAGACACACTGAAATTCCTAGGTGTTTGACAAAATGAAAACAGGTTGCACCAGTTCCTGAAATCCTAGCAATGGTTTAAAAACTGCATTTTCATGCAAACGTAAATTTCAAATGGAATTATGATAACTGATTACCCCCCTCCATGCACACAAATCATCTGTAATCCTGCCCTGGAGCGCCGTGGAGCTGGCTCATTGCATCTGCTCACAGCATTTGTCAGTCTATTCAATCACAGCTACTTCCCGTGGCAAAGTGTACAGGGGCATTTAGAAAACCTGTATGTCTCTATTTCCCTAAGTCTACTATTAGGGTGTAGAATCGTCAGGGCAGAGCACTGCTGCTTCACAATAGGAATAATCCTGAGTGTGTATCTTTATTTTATTCATCTTCAATTGCTGTTTGACAGAATTTCATGCTGCCGGATGATGTTACATTGACAGCTGAGAGATAATTTTCGTTTTTAATCCAGAGAACAAGAGCCACTTGGGAAGTGACTATAAATGTCCTCTGGGTGTCCCAGAGATATGCCTCATCCCTGTGCTGGAAGGAACACACCTCTGGGAAGGAAACAACTTTGATCAGTAAGTGTCTTTGGAAAACGTGAAGAGAAGATGTCAGTGATTCCCTTATGAGTCATGAGGTCTGAGATAAACTGAGCCCTTCTATTTCCAAGTCAGCTTTTCAAGTGGTGGCAATGCTGTCATTACTCCCAGGCAATAGTTTTCAGTGAAGAACTGAAATGTTTTCTAAAAGTAATGTTTCCAAACATGCCTTTCATTTCTTTCAAGATCATCATATAAATTGTGGGTGAAAAAAAGACCTTTCTTGTAATGAAGGTGTCATCATCTTTCTCAGTTCTAGCGCTAGTCTCACCCAGCTATACCTGGTGGGTGTCCTGTTAAAGATGCTGGCTAAGCAGGTTTAATGCTTCACTTTTTAGAACTAGAGTGTTCTCGGGTTCACCCTCCAGACCTTTCTCATTTACTCAAGGACGAAAGCTTTATCTTATAACCAAAACACGCTCCTGGGCCAGCCCTCCTGAGGACCCAGAAGATGTCTCACTGATTGTACAGAGAATATTTCTTTTCTTTTTTTTGGACTATAGGGGGGACACTTCTTTTTCCTAGGAAGTAAATTGCTGGCTTTTCATTCATGCTTTCCCATTAATTAGGGGCCCATCACCTAAGCTACTGCAGTGCATAACGTATAAACTATACATAAAAATCAGGCTTCCCAGGTGGCACAGTGGCAAAGAATCCACCTGCAATGCAGGAGACACAGGTTCAATCCCTGGTCCAGGAAGACCCCCTGGAGAAGGAAACGACAACCCACTCCAGTATTCTTGCCTGGAAATATCCTTGAACAGAAGAGCCTGGTGGGCTACAATCCATGGGGTCGCAAAGAGTTGGACATGACTTAGCAACTCAGCAACAACAATATATATAATACCATAAGTTATGTATTACTAAATACATGTACACACAAGACTAAACCGGCAGTTCTTAACAGCCAGGGCACTGTTATATTTTTCTTTCTATACACACACACACATAACATTACTGTTGTTCACTCGCTAAGTCATGTCCAACTCTTTGTGACCTCATGGACTGTAGCCCACAAGGCTCCTCCGTCCATGTGGGTCTCCACGCAAGAATACTGAGTGGATTGCCTTTTCCTTCTTCAGAGGATCTCCTGACCCAGGGATCAAACTCGTCTCCTGCATTGGCAAGTGGATTCTTTACCGTGGAGCCACCAGGAAAGTCCACACACATATATGCATACATAATATATGCCATAAATATTTGCCATATATGCTGTGTATTAAATATACATATATTTGTCATGTACAGAATACATATACATATATATGTGTAAATGTGAGTCTAGAGGTTTTCAAAGGCCAGGATTCCTTATTCATTCTTGTGTCCCAGGACCTAACACTGTGAATGACATACAAATAAAGTCAATCAATAAGATCAATAAACACCTGATGAACTGAAAAGAGCCAAACTCTTCAGTTCAGTTCAGTCCCTCAGTCATGTCCGACCTTGTGACCCCATGGACTGCAGCACGCCAGGCCTCCCTGTCCATCACCAACTCCCGGAGTCCAACCATCTCATCTTCTGTCATCCCTATCTCCTCCGGCCTTCACACTTTCCCAGCATCAGGGTCTTTGCCAATGAGTCAGTTCTTTGCATCAGGTGGCCAAAGTATTGGAGTTTCAGCTTCAACATCAGTCTTTCTAATGAATATTCAGGACCAATTTCCTTTAGGATGGACTGGTTGGATCTCTTTGCTGTCCAAGGGACTCTCAAGAGTCTCCTTCAACACCACAGTTCAAAAGCATCAATCCTTTGGCACTCAGCTTTCTTTACAATCCAACTCTCACATCCATACATGACTACTGGAAAACACACAGTCTTGACTAGATGGACCTTTGTTGGTAAAGTAATGTTTCTGCTTTTTAATATGCTGTCTAGGTTGGTCATAACTTTCCTTTCAAGGAGCAGGTGTCTTTTAAATTCGTAGCTGCAGTCACCATCTAAAGTGATTTTGGAGCACCCCAAAATAAAGTCTGCCTCTGATTCCACTGTTTCCCCATCTATTTGACATGAAGCGATGGGACCAGATGCCATGATCTTAGTTTTCTGAATGTTGAGTTTTAAGCCAAATTTTTCACTCTGCTCTTTCACTTTCATCAAGAGGCTCTTTAGTTCTTCTTTGCTTTCTGCCCATAGTCAACTCACATTTCCACCAGCAGGTTTTTACTTATACGTACAAGTGTCTTAGAACACTTTCTCCTGCGTGATGGATTAGAGCTCCTGATGGATAATGTATTAATGTTCTTTGGTCAACTTGCTTAACATGCCTGATCCCATAAACAGTGCTTGGGTTTCAAACCAGTTGTATGATAATCTGGAATCTTGGCACAGTGACATTAAAGTTCACAGCCTCATCTGGGAGTGGTTCCCTTTCTTGCTCTAAAAAACAACAGCCTTTCTTACTTCCTTCAATTCCCTTTAATGGGCTGAACTCCCCCCAGTTCCAGGCCTATTAATATATATTCTCTCTCTGGAAATACTCTTATCCAGCTTCTTTGTTATCAAAGAGCTATTCACACTTTCTTTCAGGAGAAAGACCTCTTACATCATAGTTGCAAATTATTAACTATTTATTTTATATCTTACTCTTTGGAATCTATGTCCCTAGTTCATTTCCTGAAATAAAATTATGGGCTTAACTATTTACAATAGCTAGTACATGGAAGCAACTTAGATATCCATGGACAGATAAATGGAAAAAGAAGTTGTGGTACATGTATACAGTGGAATACTACTTAGCCATAAAAAAGGAACACATTTGGGCCATTTCTAATGAGGTGGATGTACCTAGAGCCCATTTTTCAGAGTTTAAGTAAATCAGAAAAACAAATATCATCTGTTTACACATATATATGGAATATAGAAAGATGGGACTGATGAACCTATTAACAGGGCAGCAGTGGAGATGCAGACAGAGAGAACAGATTAATGGACAAGGAGAGAGGAAGGAGAGGGTTGGAAGGAGAGCCTCTATAATAACCTCGAGGGGTGGGAAATGGTCGGAGGTGGGAGGGAGACTCAAGAGGGACGGAGCAAACGTTTCCTATGAACCTATGGTTAATTAACCATTAATGTATGGTTAATTCATGTTGATGTATGACAGAAATCAAACCAATATTGTAAAGCAATTACTCAATTAAAAATAAATATAATTATATAAAAATTATGTGCTTAAATATTTGTTGAGAAAATGTATCACACACACACACACACACACACAAACGGCCCCAAATAACAGGCCAGTGGCAAGAGGACAGATTGACGGGTTATGGCCAGAAGGCAGGGGCTCTGATGGAGCAAGAGGGTCACGGCCAAAAAGCAGTGCAGCAAGGATTCCAACCCTCCATTTCCCCGGCATAAATCCCCAGTTGGGAATCTTTCACCACCAGAGGTCTGTAAGTTCCCTTCCTGGAAAACTGGAAGGAGAGGGGACATGAGTGTGAGCAGGTGCCAGTAGGAGGTGAGAAAAGAAGCAAAATTCAGCCCTATAGCCAGTAAAGATCCCCTGGAGAAGGGAATGGCTACCCTAGCGACTCCAGTGTTCTTGCCTGGAGAATTTCATGGACAGAGGAGCCTGGCGGCTACAGCTCATGGGGTGGCAGAGAGAGTTGGACAAGACTGAGCAACTAACACTTTCACTTTCAGCCAACATCTATGTCCAGAGTTATTCTGAGAACTCCCACTAGGATTTCCTCCAAATAAACCCCAAGACTCTCCCCTCAGCCTCACTGTCTGTCCCTCTAGCCCCAAGCAGGCCTGCAAGTAGGAAGGAATGGAACAGAGTTGTGGGAAGGTGGGCCGAGGAATCTGACCTCCAGGGTGTGAATCCTGGTTCTGCCACCCACTAGCCGTGTGTTTGGGTATGTTATTTAATCTATTGTTCAAAATAAAAACATTGTCTACCTCACAGGTTTCTGGGAGGGTTAAATGAGTCAGTTCAGGTAAAGCCCTTGGTGTCCAATGTGAGTTTTTTACTTTTTGAAGATCCTCAATGGCAGTTTTTATATGCAGAAAAGATTGTTATGAAGTTGTATTGGGTTTAAAGTTATAAATTTAAAAATTTAGTTTTCCTTAAACATTCAAGTTTAAATTAGGAGTCTCATAATCATAAATCAAACAAATTTAATCACACCTTTAAATCTTGGTCTCACAATTTAAATATTCAGAAACTTTTAAACTTCATTAACAAATAGTATATTTAATAACAATGGCAACCCACTCCAGTACCTTTGCCCAGAAAATCCCATGGACGGAGGAGCAGGTAGGATACAGTCCATCCGGTCGCAAAGAGTCGGACATGACTGAGCGACTTCGCTTTCACTTTCACAAACTTTTTCAATTCCATGTTAACTCCTAAATATTTGTGCAATTCTGTTAGGTCTAACAAAATAAACTTAAAAATTTAGTAAACACTAATTTCATGTTTTGACACTATTTACTAGTAACAATTCAACCTAAAACCAGAAATTGAAAGCAATGAGTTAAACATACATTTTAAACTACAATCACATATTTGACATTAATTCTAAACCATTTATGTCATCCTAAACACTATCAGACATCACTTTTTCAAGTATTGCTGAGAACCAACTCTTCAGCTTGTCAAAAATCTTAATAATTTGAGCTATGAATCAGGATGCAACTCTGATTGACAAGCTCAGACTGTTTGCATAGATGATGTGTCAAAGCCTTGAAAAGAGGTACTACACAACCTTTGGCCATTGGATTCAAGTTACATATTACCTAATTTTCAAATTACTTGAGTCAGTAATTCCTACTCAGGTGGTTATACTACTTGAGTGAATTACATCAATCTATTTACTGCTGAGTCTCTTCTGAATTCTTATCACATTCTTTTCATCTGTCTGTACTAGGCTTTACATTTAAGCCACATCTAATTGGATCATGTGAGTCACAGGACTATTCTGGGATCACAATTTTATAAAAGACATAAGAAATACTCAAGGAATGAGAGCTGGCATTATTAGATTTGGAGAAGGCGCTGGCACCCCACTCCAGTACTCTTGCCTGGAAAATCCCATGGACAGAGGAGCCTGGTAGGCTACAGTCCATGGGGTCACAAACAGTCAGACACGACAGCAACTTCACTTTCACTTTCATGCATTGGAGAGGGCAATGGCAACCCACTCCAGTCTTCTTGCCTGGAGAGTTCCAGGGACATCAATATTGCCATTTTCTTTTTCTTGAAATTAGATTTATCTAGGCTTCTTTTGGTAACTTAGGTGTGTGCTATGTTATTCTTAGTCGCTCAGTCATGTTTGACTCTGTGACCCCATGAACTGTGGCCCACCAGGCTCCTCTGTTCATGCGGATTCTCCAGGTAAGAATACTGGAGTGGGTTGCCCTGCCCTCCTCCAGGGGATCTTCCCAACCCAGGGATCGAACCCAGGTCTCCTGCATTGCAGGAGGCTTCTTTACCAGTTAAGCTACCAGGGAAACCCGGTAACTTAGGTTCAGTTCAGTTCAGTTCAGTCGCTCAGTCGTGTCCGACTCTTTGTGATTCCATGAATCGCAGCACACCAGGCCTCCCTGTCTATCACCAGCTCCTGTCGTTTACCCAAACTCATGTCCATAGAGTCAGTGATGCCATCCAGCCATCTCATCCTCTGTCGTCCCCTTCTCCTCCTGCCCCCAACCCCTCCCAACATTAGGGTCTTTTCCAATGAGTCAGCTCTTTGCATGAGATGGCCAAAGTATTGGAGTTTCAGCTTCAGCATCAGTCCTTCCAAAGAACACCCAGGACTGATGTCCTTTAGGATGAACTGGTTGGATCTCCTTGCTGTCCCAGGGACCCCTCTCAAGAGTCTTCTCCAACACCACAGTTCAACAGCATCAATTCTTTGGTTGCTCAGCTTTTTCCACAGTCCAACTCTCACATCCATACATGATGAACACCCAGGACTGATCTCCTTTAGGATGGACTGGTTGGATCTCCTTGCTGTCCCAGGGACCCC
Source organism: Oreotragus oreotragus (assembly GCA_006410675.1). Taxonomy (NCBI): domain Eukaryota; kingdom Metazoa; phylum Chordata; class Mammalia; order Artiodactyla; family Bovidae; genus Oreotragus; species Oreotragus oreotragus. The sequence goes on along the minus strand of SJYX01004125.1, from coordinate 164,800 downwards.
TCTCAAGAGTCTTCTCCAACACCACAGTTCAACAGCATCAATTCTTTGGTTGCTCAGCTTTTTCCACAGTCCAACTCTCACATCCATACATGACCACTGGAAAAACCATAGCCTTGACTAAATGGACCTTTGTTGGCAAAATAATGTCTCTTGTTTGGAATATGCTATCTAGGTTGGTCATAACTTTCCTTCCAAGGAGTAAGCGTCTTTTAATTTCATGGCTGCAGTCACCATCTGCAGTGATTTTGGAGCCCAAGAAAAGAAACTCTGACACTTTTTCCACTGTTTCCCAATCTATTTCCCATGAAGTGATGGGACCAGATGCCATGATCTTCGTTTTCTGAATGTTGAGCTTTAAGCCAACTTTTTCACTCTCCTCTTTCACTTTCATCCAGAGGCTCTTTAGTTCTTCTTCACTTTCTGCCATAAGGGTGGTGTCATCTGCATATCTGAGGTTATTGATATTTCTCCTGGCAATCTTGATTCCAGCTTATGCTTCTTCCAGCCCAGAGTTTCTTGGTTCTCAAATTTCATCATGGGATCAGAAGATCAGAGCCACCTGGAGGGCTTGTTCAACCATAGATTGCTGGACTATACCCTCCTGTCTCTCATTCAGGGTGTTTGAGGAAAGGACTGAGTGTGAGCATTTCTGATAAATTTCCAGGTGATAATGATACTGTTTGTCCAGCGGCCACACTGAGAATCACTGCCTTAGGTCACATCCAAGATAGTGACTCTCTATGTTTTTCCTCACTTTATGCTCTATACTCCAGCTTCGTTGAAAAACAATTCAGTCACTAAGGTGTGCTATGTGTTAGGAACTGTGCTAAATTCTAGGGATAAAAGAATTACCTATACACTAATTCACACATTTTCATATAATGCATAGCTAGAGATAACAAAGTGTTCCTAGAATTCATGGAAGGAACACTTTAACCCAGATTTGAGGAGATCACAAGAGTACAACACAAAAAGGAACGTTAAATTAAGATCTGAAAGATGATTGAGATTTAGCAAATGGCAGATTGATAAGGACACAGGCAGGGAGGGGAGAAGGTAGGCATGGGAGTAGGTGGCAGGGACTGTTTTCCACAGAAAGCTCACAGCTGAGACAAAGCAAATGGACTAGATGCTTTGCGTCTTAACCCCAGAAGCATCTAGAAGCAGAATTGTTTTTAAAAGATGTTTAACATGATCATCTGTTTTAAAATTTGTGATAACTGAAGAAAGTCTTACTAGAGAGTGAGGCACATGATAATGGTATGATCTTCAGGGTGTGGGTGGTTGACCTAAAACAGGCAGACCACCAGATATTTCTTCAGCAAAGATGGATATATTTGGGATCTGCAGATAATGGAAATTCGGGGTCTGCAATCACGGAGAGGCAGGTGCAAGTCCCTGCAGAGCAAGAGAAGGAGCAGACTTTAATAGAGGGGAAAAGAAGTTGGGAGGGCTACAGCAGTCAGAGTCCATGGCTTTCCGTTGGCTGAATCCTTGCCAGAGAAGAAGGGTCTTTCCTCTTGTTGGACTTCTACCATAGCAGGGACTGAGAGTCCTCTGCTCTGGTTTTCCGACTCTAACTGAGGTTTCTGTTCATTAATTCTTTAATAAATTAAGAAACGGTCATGTCAGTCCAACATGGACAGATAGTACAGACGATAATAGATAATGACAGAAAACTCACTACAGACAGGTGATTGTTTCCAGGGATTTGCATACTTTGGTGAGCATAGTTCTGAGCACAGAACTATTCTGAATTTCCTAGCCTCCTTCCAGTTCACTATGTGAAGAATCTTAGCCAATAGGACGTGGTTAGAAGGGATACATCAGTTCAGTTCAGTTGCTCTGTCATGTCCGACTCTTTGCAACCCTGTGAATCGCAGCAGGCCAGGCCTCCCTGTCTATCACCATCTCCCGGAATTCCCTCAGACTCATGTCCATCGAGTCGATGATGCCATTCAGTCATCTCATCCTCTGTCGTCCCCTTCTCCTCCGGCCCCCAATCCCTCCCAGCATCAGTGTCTTTTCCAATGAGTCATCTCTTTGCATGAGGTGGCCAAAGTATTGGAGTTTCAACTTTAGCATCATTCCTTCCAAAGAACACCCAGGGCTTATCTCCTTCAGAATGGACTGGCTGGATCTCCTTGCAGTCCAAGGAACTCTCAAGAGTCTTCTCCAACACCACAGTTTAAAAGCATCAATTCTTCAATACTCAGCTTTCTTCACAGTCCAACTCTCACATCCATACATGACTACTGGAAAAACCATAGCCTTGACTAGATGGACCTTAGTCGGCAAAGTAATGTATCTGCTTTTGAATATGCTATCTAGGTTGCTCATAACTTTCCTTCCAAGGAGTAAGCATTTTCTAATTTCATGGCTGCAATCACCATCTGCAGTGATTTTGGAGCCCCCAAAAAATAAAGTCTGGCACTGTTTCCACTGTTTCCCCATCTATTTCCCATGAAGTGATGGGACCAGATGCCATGATCTTGGTTTTCTTAATGTTGAGCTTTAAGCCAGCTTTTTCACTCTCCTCTCTCACCTTCATTAAGAGGCTTTTTAGTTCCTCTTCACTTTCTGCCATAAGGGTGGTGTCATCTGCATATCTGAGGTTATTGATATTTATCCTGGCAATCTTGATTTCAGCTTGTGTTTCTTCCAGCCCTGCGTTTCTCATGATGTACTCTGCATATAAGTTAAATAAGCAGGGTGACAATATACAGCCTTGATGAACTCCTTTTCCTATTTGGAACCAGTCTGTTGTTCCATGTCCAGTTCTAACTGTTGCTTCCTGACCTGCATACAGGTTTCTCAAGAGTCAGGTCAGGTGGTCTGGTATTCCCATCTTTTTCAGAATTTTCCACAATTTATTGTGATCCACACAGTCAAAGGCTTTGGCATAGTCAATAAAGCAGAAATAGATGTTTTTCTGGAACTCTCTTGCTTTTTTGATGAAGGGATACATACTATTTCCCAAAACTTAGAAACCCTGGGTTAATAATGAAAAAAGTCTGCAACAGCCTGAATACCTAGATGATTGCTTGCTCCCTCCTGCCTATGAAAATTGAAAAAAGTGAAAGTGTTAGTCACTCAGTCGTGTCTGACTCTTTGGAACTGAGAGAGTCAATTCCTAGGTAGGTTGATTAGAACTCTGGGGCTCCTGAGGAGAAAGAGGCTCTCGAGGTGGAGATAGGGGTCTGGAATTCTCAAGGAGGTGGAAGGGACAAACAGCTTTTTTACCCTCTACATTCCTTAGTCTTAGTCACATAAAGTGTTTTTTTTTTTTTCTCTTTAAGCCCAGAACTGATGATTACACAACAAAAAACTCAGTTTAAACTCTGTACTAAGAATTATAGAGGACGTGTTTCTCCTTCCTGAAAATCTTCATGACTAATCTGTTGTCTTAAAATATATAATACGGGAGTGTGTCTAGTAAGATCTTACAACATTGAGACTTTTTTTTGATTTATTATAACAACCAATTAAAAAGTATGTAATTCCCTTGGTAAGACTAGGGAGGGGGGCATTCTCCAGCCCCCTTCTGATGTCTATGTTGGAAGCTTTCTTTGTCTCTTTTCACTTTGATAAAACTCTGCTATACAAAAGCTCTTGAGTGATCAAGCCTGGTCCCTGGTCCCAGAGTTAAATCTTCTTCTTCAGAGATCACGGATCCAACACCGTTCACCATAAGCTATCAGGATCCCGCAGACTAAATAGTCCGCCAGGATCCTCTCCTGGCAAGAATACTGGAGTGGGTTGCCATTTCCTTCTACAGGGAATCTTCCTGACATTGTAGGCAGAGCTAGTAGGGAAGCCCCTTCTGCCTACAGGTGCTAGAAGTAAATTGTCATTGTCTTAAAAATTCCATAATTTGTCTATCATAGTACTTAGCATTACTATAACTAATAGAATGACTATGCTTTTTGTTTGCTTTTTTTAAAAGTAACAATCCTCTTTTAAAATTAAGGTCTAGAAAAATGTCTACTTCAGAATAGATCAGTCCCAAGATATGGAGAAGGAAATGGCAACCCACTCTAGTATTCTTGCCTGGAGAATCCCAGGGACAGAGGAGCCTGGTTTAGGGAAGCCCCTTCTGCCTACAGGTGCTAGAAGTAAATTGTCATTGTCTTAAAAATTCCATAATTTGTCTATCATAGTACTTAGCATTACTATAACTAATAGAATGACTATGCTTTTTGTTTGCTTTTTTTTAAAGTAACAATCCTCTTTTAAAATTAAGGTCTAGAAAAATGTCTACTTCAGAATAGATCAGTCCCAAGATATGGAGAAGGAAATGGCAACCCACTCTAGTATTCTTGCCTGGAGAATCCCAGGGACAGAGGAGCCTGGTGGGCTACTGTCTATAGGGTCATGCAGAGTTGGACACGACTGAAGTGACTTAGCAGCAGTAGCAGTCCCAAGATAATCCTAAATACTATAGTTAGAATGTCTAGGGTATTCACATTATAAAAACGGTTGTGGAGAAGAGTTCTCAAATGTGTTGCTAATAACTGAATCATTTGTTTTAGTGTTCCTTTTGGCAGAACATAAATCTTATGTGTGCGGGTGGGGCTGTTTATCTTATTTAAAGTATCTGGCATAGTGGTTATCACATAGAAGTGATTAACGAGTATCTATGAAATGAATCAAGTATTGGATCAACAGTGTGGAAATGTAAGCAGGAGCCTAACCAATAAAGGTCTTATTAATGATATAAGAGAATTTGGACCTGTACCTGAGAGCAATGGGAAGCCATTGAAAGATTTAATAAAGGAAAGTGAGTAATCAGATTTTACCTTTGGACGTTTTACCTTTTTGACATCATACTCAAAAAGCTATTCCACCTGAAAAAGGTGAATATTGAAATAAGGAAGATCAGTTTGCAGGCTCTTATCATTTTGGCAAGAGATGATTGTGCTGTAAATTAGTGGCCCTGTGAATGGAGACAAGAAAATCCATTTGAGACATATCCAGAAGGAAGACCTGATAGAACTAGATGATCCTCTAAAAGTGAGAGGCTGAAACTGAGCAGAACCATGGGGCTCCTGGGCATGGATGCACGTGTCCTCACTCTCTTGTGTGTGGAGTATGGGCGTCAGCCTCCAGGACCTTCCTGGAATGCCAAAGGGCGGGTTCAAACAGTTGCTAATCAGGGGAGAGAGGGGATGCGGAGGCAATGGAGGAGGAGCTAAGAAGTAACAGAGCGGGCTTGGGCCTGGATCCTAGTTCTGCCTCAAGGAATACACGTAGCACTGCCTTTAGCCCTCTTCTCAGGCGGCACTAGTGGTAAAGAGCCCGCCTGCTAATGCAAGAGACAGAAGAAACTCGGGTTCCATCCCTGTGTCAGGAAGACGCCCTGGAGGAGGCGCAACAGTCCAATCCAGGATTCTTGCCTGGAGAAAGCCATGATCAGAGGATCTGGTGGGCAACAGTCCAAAGAGTCAAACATGACTTTAGTGACTTAGCACACGGAGGGGTTAACTACTTGATGAAGCATTCTTCCTTCCAAAGAAAAGCTCCCAGTTTGATAAGGTTGTGAACCACAAAAGCTCATCAGGAAAACTACCGGAGTAAAGGAATGCTGGTCCTTCACACACCCTGATCCTTATCAGCAAGACTGCCCTTGAACCATTGCTATAAAACTCCTCACCAAACCTTGCAGGATGGGACACACTGTTTTGAGGGCGGCATCCTGCTGTGTCCCCTTCACCTGGCAAAGCAATGGAGCTATGCTTTTCTACTTCACCTTAAACTCTGTCTGGGATTTGATTCAGCACCAGTGCACAGAGGCTGAGTCTCCAAATCAGCGGTGGGAGCGGTGGAATGAGACAGTGGAAGAAGGGCAGGATTACTCCTAGTGTGGTCAGCATAATCAAGGGAGTCCAGTCATTTGAACCATAAAGAAGACTGAGCGCCGAGTTGATGCTTTTGAATTGTGGTGGAGAAGACTCTTGAGAGTCCCTTGGACTATAGGGAAACCAAACTAGTTGATTCTAAAGGAAATCAACCCTGAATATTCATTGGAAAGAGTGTTGCTGCAGCTGAAACTCCAATACTTTGGCCCCCTGATACAAACAGCTGAATCACTGGAAAAGACTCTGATGCTGGGAAGCATCAGGGAAAAGGTAGATCGAAGGCAAAAGGAGAAGGGGAATGACAGAGGGTGAGATGGTTAGACAGCATCACCGACTCAATGGACATGAATCTGAGCAAACTCCGGGAAATAGCTGGGCTTCCCTCAGAGCTCAGTTGGTAAAGAATCTGCCTGCAGTGCAGGAGACCCGGGTTCAATTTCTGCATTGGGAAGATCCCCTGGAGAAGGCAAAGGCAACCCACTCCAGTATTCTTGCCTGGAGAATCCCATGAACAGAGGAGCCTGGCAGGCTACAGTCTATGGGGTCACAAGAGTCAGACATGACTTAGCAACTGAACAACCACCACTGCCGCCACGGGGTGGTGCTGACATCACTAAGACGAGTTCAGGGAAAGGTCAAGACGCTTTCGGGGAGTTGTAGTTACCACAGGGAACAATGCTCTTCTACACTTCTCTACCCAAAGCAAATGGAACCCAGAGTCCCTTAACAACCAGTCCCCAGTGCTCATCATAGAGCTTGTGTCAGAGTAAGAATTCAAAACTGGAATGAAACTACGAATGAGTGAATGAATAAATGACTAAGTGAATGAATGAGTGAAACGAGTAATTTTGAGGGGCATAATATTGAAACCAACTAATAGCATTTGCTTTCATATTGCTTCTGCTTGAGATTTGCAGCATGCAGCTAGCACAGATGGCCTCGAGATTGCAATTCTCTTTACATATTTACTCTGCTCCCACTTGTTCTCACTCTCTCCCCACTCCCACCCTACCCCCCACCAGGAATGGTCATGAATCACAAATAACTCCATGATTCCCTGAAGCATCTGCCTCTGATCACAGTGTGAGGCCAGCAGTCTTGTAATAGACTCCACAAGTGTTTTCCTTGGGTTAAAAAAACTCATCAAAATTAATAGTAAATTGAAAAGGGGACGTTCACAGTGAGCTAGCTGTCCTGTGTAAGTGAAACGTGCAGTCTGGCGAATAATAAGTTCTTTTCTCTAAACTATGTATAAAGAAAGAAAAGTGGGGGAAAGGGACACCTGCCTATTCCCATCTATCACAGAGGCCAATTTAATTTACCAATAGATATAAACTTGCCTGATTTGTATGATGGACAATCCTCCTGTTGCGCTGCTCCCTGCAGGCCTGCAAGCTCTGTGTTTGTCCAACTTCAAGACTGAAGAAAGAGCCGAGAGTCAGCGACAGAGACATCAGCGGTTTAATCGGCAGTGGAGCTTACCCATCAGAAGCAAGGTCCAGGAGCGACACCCCCACTATGTGAGGAAAGGCGAGCAAGACACAGCAACAGTCTTCACTACCACAGAGAGGGAGGTTACCAGCTACAAAGGGAACTGACTTCAGGTGGGCTCACTGGTTACCAGGGAAACCAGCAGCAGAGCCCGCCCTTCAACATCCCTTCGAGAAGCTATCTTGGTGGAGAGTTCTGGTTTAAAGATTAGAACAGTCACTGAGTGGGGCCTGGGGCAAGTGTGTAGGCATCTACAGATTAGGCTCTGATTAAGAGAGCAGGTGAGTCTTGTCAGTAGGGTGTAGGTGAAGCAGGCATGGGTCAAGCAGGGGAGAGACAGAGAGCGAGAGAACAGCCATTTTGAGTGAACTGATCATACACTGCCGAACACAAATAGGTGTCGAAATGCAGAAAAGAGCTACAGACCCGAGTGGAATCATAGTGGTTACTGAGTGCAGTAGGAGTGGAGCCTGGAGTAAGGAAAAAAGCAACACTGAACAGAACTGGCGACACTGGCAACTGCACAGAAAGCTCATGTAATGACCGTCATTGTCATCTTTAGCCTTGTCACTCAAAGCAGTCTTCACCCCTGCAGCACCATGTCACCTGGGAGCTTGTCAGAAATGCAGGCTCTCAGGCCCCTCCCCCACCAGGTCCTACTGAATCAGAGTCTGCGGTGTAACAAGATCCTCAGGTGACGCGTATGGACCTAACAGCTTGAGGGGCTTTGCTCTAAATCACAGCATTCAAAGGGTCTACTGAGCTCAGGTTGATTCACTTTAGGGTCACTTTAGAATTTATCATCCAGATGGGGACATTTGTGAGTGTGAATAAGGGGTGTTAAAATAAGTGTAATTGTATATTTTAAAAATACTTAGCTATTAAGAAATAAGTTATTTTTATGTAAAAGTGTATCTATAAAATAGTTGTAGCTATAGGCCATCTTTAAAAAGAAATTCTTTTTTTTTTTAATTCTTTCTAAAAAATAGAAATAAAACATATCAATGGATACTAAAAAAAAAATTCTTTATGTTGACCTGAATGTTAATATAAGTGCTAGGTTAAGAGTTTGATATATTATCAGTGTGAACCTAACTTTATTTTTAAATACATATATTATAGAAATACATGTCTGTAATTATGTATTATAGGAATACATATTTCTTGAAGAGTCAGACATGATTTGGCGACTGAACAACAATTACAGAAATAGATATAGAAATGTGTACATATATTGGTTACTATACATACCTACAGGAGAAGGCAATGGCACCCCACTCCGTACTCTTGCCTGAAAAATCCCATGGATGGAGGAGCCTGGTGGGCTACAGTCTATGGGGTTGCTAAGAGTTGGACAGGACTGAGTGACTTCACTTTCACTTTCCACTTTCATGCATTGGAGAAGGAAATGGCAACCCACTCCAGTGTTCTTGCCTGGGACGGGGGAGCCTGGTGGGCTGCTGTCTGTGGGGTCGCACAGAGTCGGACACGACTGAAGTGACTTAGCAGCAGCAGCAGCATACATACATACATTCTAATTCTATTTGCTGAGATGATCTAAAAGCAGGGATGTTCAGCAGCAATAAACAAACCTAGGTTTAAGATCTGGAGAAGAAGGCAATGGCACCCCACTCCAGTACTCTTGCCTGGAAAATCCTATGGATGGAGGAGCCTGGTGGGCTACAGTCCATGGGGTCGCTAAGAGTCGGACACGATCGAGTGACTTCACTTTCACTTTTCACTTTCACGAATTGGAGAAGGAAATGGCAACCCACTCCAGTGTTCTTGCCTAGAGAATCCCAGGGACGGGGGAGCCCAGTGGGCTGCCATCTATAGGGTCGCACCTGTCTCTTATACACATCTAGATGTGTATAAGAGACAGGCGCCGAGTTGATGCTTTTGAATTGTGGTGGAGAAGACTCTTGAGAGTCTGAGTAATTTTGAGGGGCATAATATTGAAACCAACTAATAGCATTTGCTTTCATATTGCTTCTGCTTGAGATTTGCAGCATGCAGCTAGCACAGATGGCCTCGAGATTGCAATTCTCTTTACATATTTACTCTGCTCCCACTTGTTCTCACTCTCTCCCCACTCCCACCCTACCCCCCACCAGGAATGGTCATGAATCACAAATAACTCCATGATTCCCTGAAGCATCTGCCTCTGATCACAGTGTGAGGCCAGCAGTCTTGTAATAGACTCCACAAGTGTTTTCCTTGGGTTAAAAAAACTCATCAAAATTAATAGTAAATTGAAAAGGGGACGTTCACAGTGAGCTAGCTGTCCTGTGTAAGTGAAACGTGCAGTCTGGCGAATAATAAGTTCTTTTCTCTAAACTATGTATAAAGAATGAAAAGTGGGGGAAAGGGACACCTGCCTATTCCCATCTATCACAGAGGCCAATTTAATTTACCAATAGATATAAACTTGCCTGATTTGTATGATGGACAATCCTCCTGTTGCGCTGCTCCCTGCAGGCCTGCAAGCTCTGTATTTGTCCAACTTCAAGACTGAAGAAAGAGCCGAGAGTCAGCGACAGAGACATCAGCGGTTTAATCGGCAGTGGAGCTTACCCATCAGAAGCAAGGTCCAGGAGCGACACCCCCACTATGTGAGGAAAGGCGAGCAAGACACAGCAACAGTCTTCACTACCACAGAGAGGGAGGTTACCAGCTACAAAGGGAATTGACTTCAGGTGGGCTCACTGGTTACCAGGGAAACCAGCAGCGGAGCCCGCCCTTCAACATCCCTTCGAGAAGCTATCTTGGTGGAGAGTTCTGGTTTAAAGATTAGAACAGTCACTGAGTGGGGCCTGGGGCAAGTGTGTAGGCATCTACAGATTAGGCTCTGATTAAGAGAGCAGGTGAGTCTTGTCAGTAGGGTGTAGGTGAAGCAGGCATGGGTCAAGCAGGGGAGAGACAGAGAGCGAGAGAACAGCCATTTTGAGTGAACTGATCATACACTGCCGGACACAAATAGGTGTCGAAATGCAGAAAAGAGCTACAGACCCGAGTGGAATCATAGTGGTTACTGAGTGCAGTAGGAGTGGAGCCTGGAGTAAGGAAGAAAGCAGCACTGAACAGGACTGGCGACACTGGCAACTGCACAGAAAGCTCATGTAATGACCGTCATTGTCATCTTTAGCCTTGTCACTCAAAGTAGTCTTCACCCCTGCAGCACCATGTCACCTGGGAGCTTGTCAGAAACGCAGGCTCTCGGGCCCCTCCCCCACCAGGTCCTACTGAATCAGAGTCTGCGGTGTAACAAGATCCTCAGGTGATGCGTATGGACCTAACAGCTTGAGGGGCTTTGCTCTAAATCACAGCATTCAAAGGGTCCACTGAGCTCAGGTTGATTCACTTTAGGATCACTTTAGAATTTATCATCCAGATGGGGACATTTGTGAGTGTGAATAAGGGGTGTTAAAATAAGTGTAATTGTATATTTTTAAAATACTTAGCTATTAAGAAATAAGCTATTTTTATGTAAAAGTGGATCTATAAAATAGTTGTAGCTATAGGCCATCTTTAAAAAGAAATTCTTTCTAAAAAATAGAAATAAAACATATCAATGGATACTAAAGAAAAAATTCTTTATGTTAACCTGAATGTTAATATAAGTACTAGGTTAAGAGTTTGATATATTATCAGTGTGAACCTAAGTTTATTTTAAAATACATACATTATAGAAATACATATGTCTGTAATTATGTATTATAGGAATACATATTTCTTGAAGAGTCAGACATGATTTGGCAACTGAACAACAACAATTACAGAAATAGATATAGAAATGTGTACATATATTGGTTACTATACATACATACAGGAGAAGGCAATGGCACCCCACTCCATAGTCTTGCCTGAAAAATCCCATGGATGGAGGAGCCTGGTGGGCTGCAGTCCATGGGGTTGCTAAGAGTTGGACAGGACTGAGTGACTTCACTTTCACTTTCATGCATTGGAGAAGGAAATGGCAACCACTCCAATGTTCTTTCCTGGAGAATCCCAGGGACGGGGGAGCCTGGTGGGCTGCTGTCTGTGGGGTCGCACAGAGTCGGACACGACTGAAGTGACTTAGCAGCAGCAGCAGCATACATACATACATTCTAATTCTATTTGCTGAGATGATCTAAAAGCAGGGATGTTCAGCAGCAATAAACAAACCTAGGTTTAAGATCTGGAGAAGGCAATGGCACCCCACTCCAGTACTCTTGCCTGGAAAATCCCATGGATGGAGGAGCCTGATAGGCTGCAGTCCATCTGGTCGCTAAGAGTCGGACACGACCAAGCGATTTCACTTTCACTTTTCACTTTCACGCATTGGAGAAGGAAATGGCAACCCACTCCAGTGTTCTTGCCTGGAGAATCCCAGGGATGGGGGAGCCCAGTGGGCTGCCATCTATAGGGTCTCACAGAGTCAGACACGACTGAAGCAACTTAGCAGCATCTAAATACCATCCTCCAATAAAAGGAATCTGGATCCTTTGGGGAAATAACTGACTCTAGGGCGAGGTTGAGGAAAATAGTAATATGATATGAAGTCAGTAGGAATGGGTTGTGAAATCAGGCATTCTGAGGCATGGAGTATATTGTAGTGTCAAAAAGAATACATTTCTCTTGTTTTAAGTCACTTAGTCTGTGGTAATTGTTACAACAGTCTTGAGAAATGAACTTTCTCACTTTTCCTTATCTCCAGAGAACATTTGAGCTAGACTTAAGTATGTAAGACTTCCCTGTGGCTCAGACGGTAAAGCGTCTGTCTACAATGTGGGAAACAGGGGTTCGATCCCTGGGTTGGGAAGATCCCCTAGAGAAGGAAATGGCAATCCACTCCAGGACTATTGCCTGGAAAATCCCACGGACAGAGGAGCCTGGTAGGCTACAGTCCATGGGGTCGCAAAGAGTAGGACATGACTGAGCGGCTTCACTTTCCTTTCCCTTTTAAGTGTGTAAGAGAAAGGAAAAGTAGCTGGAATTTCAGCCACTTGCCCACTTGCCTTGTGTTTGCTTCTGCTTTAGGGGTGAAAAGAAAGTGATGAGGAGAGGGAACCTGAGAACAGGACTCAGGTCTCTGGTCCTTACCCATTAGCTTTGTGGCTTTGGATGTTTAAAATCTCTGACCCTTAGTTTTGCTTGAAAATGAGAAGTTTCCATCTGATTAAAAGATTCTCAGATATTGCTTACAGATTCCATTATTACTAAATTCTCAGTTTTCATTTCAATGTTAAAAGTCATATGTTGAATTATTTGAAAATTATAATAGCTTTAAACACTCAAATGGGTTACATATCAGATAGCAACACTTTGGAGACCGACTGGGTAATAAATTCTGCTGCCAGCTTAGTTTATTTTGATATTGACCACAGAATACCACTTCTGATTCTGTCTACACTGAATTCAATGATTCTCATCACTGCATATAGAATATCCCATGGTTGTTCTGTAGAAAGTCTTCAGAAGTCCAGTCTCACTCTTAAGATACGCTGATATAGTAGGTTTTCGTATTCCATAGAAGATTTAACTACAGAACAATCTGGAGAACAAATATAAACCACCACCCTTTTATTACCCTTTCCCCAGACCATTCAACTGGTGCCATTTTGACCTACATTTTGTCTTGTTGAACATGGGGCATTCTTATCAGTGAGGATTGAAGATCTTTGTTTTTTTTTTTCTGTGATTTGGTCTTCAAGTAATCCAGACCCAGACCCATCCTTCTCCACTCACCTGGTGTAGACTCACACTACCCCCATGTAGACCATCACTATGGCCTTCTAACCAATCTTCCTCTCTAGCATCCAGGCCTCACACTCACTCAACCACATTCCTAAACATTCATGATTCTAAGAAGCAAGGTACAGGGTTAGCCCATGAACCTCAGCCTGGCATTTAAGGTCTTGTGACACCAGATTCCTATTTATACCTTTATTTTCTTTAATTTTCCAATCTGAGCCCTCTTCGTCTTCAAAAAAAATTTCATTCACTCTTCACCCTCACATACTACTTTCATGCTATCACTTATAATGATCTCTACATGTACAAATGCGGGACACGAAAAGGTTTTTGTGTGCAGGAGGGCCGCACAGGACCCTGGGTTCGCTTGCTCAGTTGTGTCCGACTCTTTGCAACCCTATGGACTATAGCCTGCCGGGATCCTCCTCTGACCATGGGGTTTCCTGAGCAAGAATACTGGAGTGGGTTGCCATTTCCATCTCCTGGGAATCTTCTAGACCCAGGGATCAAACTGACATCTCTTGTGTCTCCTGCATTGCAGGCGGATTCTTTACCTCAGACAGTAAAATTTCCATCTGTAATGCAGAAGACCTAGGTTCAGTCCCTAGGTTGGGAAGATTCCCTGGAGAAGGGAATGGCTACTCACGCCAGTATTCTTGCCTGGAGAACTCCATGAACAGAAGAGCCTGGTGGGGTCGCAAAGAGTTGGACACAACTGAGTGACTTTTACTTTCATATGTACAAATACGTTTATCTTCCTCTGTACTCTGCAGGGTCTGGTTCTGGTCCAAATGAAACTATTTTAGCCAACGCTATTTCCTTCTGTGCATGGCTATTAGAAGTTATTTTCAACTATACAAATAGTACTTAAAATATTCTTTTGGATATAGTGCACAGGTATTACAGGGCTCCCAAAATGACATGTAGCTTTCCTTATCATTTCACCCACCTTTTTAGATCCTACCCTATCCAGAGTCTTCCCCAACTTTCCCATATCGGTTTCCCTTTTTCTTTTTGTCTTTCTATGCCCCTTAACCTCCCTCAGTCTTCATACCCTGTCCTAGTTTACCATTTAGTATCTCCCAACATTCTAACATATTAGAAGCATTTGGAAAGAACTTTAAAAGATTCCCAGGACCTACAGACAGGATTAAAAAAAAAATTGATCTAGTATGTAACCCAATGTACCAAAAATATATATATATACATATATATATATATGTTGGCATTTTAAAGATGTTCCTTAAGTGATTCAAATGAAGGAATAGTATTGGAAAACACTAACCTGAGCCAGACGACAAACTCCCTTAGAGAAGCCACCATGTAACATACCTCTTTGACTTCACGCCCAAAACAGAGGCTACAGTCCAAGGTGATCAATAAAGATATGTTGGTTGGCTTTCTTTTCTTTTTAAAAAAGGAAAAGGAAGAGATTGGGGGAAGGAAGACCCCTTTGGCTTCATCCTCAAAATCGTGGATACAGTCCTAGTCATGATCAATAAAAATGTGTTGCCTGGCAGACTTTCTTTTCTTTTAAAAGAAAAAAAAAGGAAAAGGAAGAGATTGGGGAAGGAAGTCCTGTTAAGAATGCCCAGCCCTGCTGGTTTCTACCTGAGAGCTCAGCAGGTCTTCATGGCCAGTCCTGTGGTTCCCAAGGAACTTGATACTACTGAAAGTAGATTCCTGAAAAACTCTACTAAGAATGTCAGTTTGGTTCACCTCACTGTCTAGTCACTGACTAAAGTGGAAAATATCAGCTAAGATCAAGATTTTACATTTGAAAACAGTTATTCCCAACAAGCAACTGAAGAAAAGTTCTTGACCACACCATATATTTTTTAATGTTTTGTCACAGTATTTATAAGCTATGTTTGGAACTAGTACCTTATATTCATTATGCTACCAAATTCAATAAGGAGGAATAGGGCATCACAACCTACCTGCCAACAGTGTGTCCTAGCCACAGGTGAGGCAACTGCCTTTCCAGCTGGAGAAGTTTCCCAAACTGTGGTAGACTGCATCTGTCTTGATGTGTGACCAGTGCCATCTTGCCTCCTGAATCACATCTCAGCATCCCTGGATAGCCCATTAGGTCCGCCATCATCTAACCAACATTATCTGCTCTTCATTCCCCCTCAACATGCAAACCCTTGGAATGAATAAATGAGAGGTGTGAAAACTAGGGTCTTTTACAAATTGCCAGCATGAAACCGGGGCATCTTTACTCATCAGAGTCACTTTACCATACCACTTTGCTGCTGCTCAAAATCCAAACCTCTCTCTTTGGCAAACTCTATCTAAAAGTTGGGTGCATGTAACCAACTTTGGTGCCAATTCTTCTGGGAGATTTTGTAAGCCTTTCAGACGTTTATGAAATCAGTCTTTTTCTGTGCTACAGGGGTAGAGAACACAAAGACATGCTTCTTATATATATTTATAATGAAGAATTTTTCTAGTTCCAGAGCCTGGAGTCTTCAGTTCATTTTAATATAATAGGTTATATTAACTAGGTGCATAAAAAGGACACCTCTCCCTTTTCTGGTTTGTCATCATGTTACTGCATTTATCCAGCACTGTTTTGAACCTACTTATGTTACAAAGAACAGGTATATACGGTTTCCCTTGTATTTTGAAGAAAAAAAGATCCCAAACTTCTCCAACAATCTGGAATTTTATTCCATTCATATACATGCATAGTAACAACATTTGTTGAGAAATTATTTCTATCAGAAGTAGAACATTATCTTTGTGATCACCAGGTGCAGTATTGCTACTCTTATATTTAAATAGATCTTATATATGAATTAAATTCATACTTGCAGCATTGAGTTTAGGGTTTCGATTTAGACTGTGCCTTTCAAAAGATAAAACCGATTAATACTACTTCATTACTTACAATACTGCTTCCAGTAATTTTGTTCATTCTTACAAAGTATTGCATTTAACAGCAAAGGTTTAAAAATTGAGACAGAGCTGCATCAGCGAAAGAAAATACAAGTACTATACAAGAAAAAAATTGCCATCTTCATTTAACATACATGTTTAAGATTAAGAAAATGGACGGAAACGTACGGCTACATACAAATGCAAAGCCTAGTGACTAAGAGACTGTATCTGCTAAAATATAAAGTGCAAACAGAGCCTGATTATCCAAGAATTGAAATCTTAAGGCGAACTTATAGCACATGTATTTAGAACATCTTTGCAAGTTATATTTTAGCATATACATATATCTGCAACAGCATATAAGAAGAAATCAAGATACACAAGTGCTTTGGAAGCTATTTCTAAAATGCTTTTCTGTATTGTTTGTGACTATTTTCTTCAAAAGCTACTTACAGTGCAAACCATATGTGCTACACAATAACTATACAATAACATTACAAATGACTTTAATATAAAGTTTTTAAATAAAAAATAACATAACCACAGCTATGAATACTGCTGGTAAAATAAATTAAATTTTTTTTTTTTTTTGGAAAATGGCACCAATAATACACTTTACTAATGGACTGTAATGAAATTACACCTNGCGAGTCTTGGACTAGAGGGCTCAGACTTTATTTTCGTGTAAGAAAAGCTTTGCTTATTGGTTGTAGGCTGAATTTCGGGTCTCTGGTTAGTGAGAAAGCTGTCTCTTATACACATCTAGATGTGTATAAGAGACAGCAATAATACACTTTACTAATGGACTGTAATGAAATTACACCTTAAGTCTTCAACTCAGCCATAATGAATTATCTCCTGATCGCCCGGATGTAATTCAAACAGCTTTGCTTTTTTTTTTTTTTTTTTTTTTTTTCTGTACTGGGTAGAACAATATAATATACTAAACACTGGTAGGAAAGGTGACTGATGTCCATTGATTTAGTGATTTCATTTGACGTGTTCTGCGGCATGTGATGAGCAATAAAACTTTTTGTGAGTTATAAAGTTTGAGAGGTTGTTGAACTGGATGTCACAGAGCCGGCAGTATTTCCCACTGGTGGGCGCCTGGGTGGAGCCATTCACACTTTTTGCTGTACTAGACAACGGGTCCTCTGCGGAGGGAATGCCTGGGGAGACGTTCTCGTTCGTGGCTAAGGCGTTCTCGGAGACCCAGGAGGGAGACTTGTGGCCGTCTTCACGCTGAGGGTTCTGGGCAATGTTCTCTTGCTGGGGGTTGGCGGCAGGGCGCTCTTCTTGCTTCAGTCCACCGTTCACGATGACCATGCCTCGGTTTTTGGGCAACAAGGGAAGGGAATCTTTCTTCGGCACGGCGCACCCATTGGAAGAAGCCTGGCTTTTGGGAGATTCATTTTCTGCGTTGGTGCTTTGCTCCACGTCAGCGTTATGGATGGCCAGAGAACCGGAAATGTAATCACTTGGCTTGATTCCGTAGTACGGAGAAAGCTGGTCGGCTCCTTTTGCCTTCTTTATTGCTCCAGGGTACAGGCATTGGGGAAGAAACAAATGTTTGTTTTCTTCTTTTGTCGCGATGAGCTGAGCGGCTTCGCTGAAGACTTTCAGGCCCTGCAGGGTCGCTAAGTGGGATGAGAATAAGTTTCCATTGGGCGAGGGCTGCTTCAGATTGCCATTTTTCTCACATTTTATGATGCTTCTTTCATAGCTGACATCGGGGCTGCTTCGTTCGCTTTCTGGATTCGGAAACACTTTGCTGTCGAGCGGAGCCAGGTCGTTCCGCTGATGCGCGGTGACCGGGCAGAAATTTTGCTTGTGGGCCAGGTAATTTTCCACCTTGTTGAAGCTGATCTTGCACACGGTGCACTCGTGGTAGTCCAGCAGCCTTTTGGGAGACGCGGTCGTCCGCTCCGACTGGGATAAACACTTTTTGCTGAGATCAATGGGGACGTCCATCTCCAGGCAGGAGACGCTGGCATGAGCAGTGTCACATTTAGAAGCCGGGACACATTTGTTCATGGCCAGGGAGGCTTCCAAGTGCTTTGAGACAATTCCGGGAAAGAGATCGCATCGTGGGTGGTAGCACTCGCCCAGCCCTTCCGTGGCTTCTTGGGTGGAGGTACAGGGATTGCTGAGGTTGGCTACGTCGAGAAAGCGCTGCTGGACTAGCTGGGGCCTTTGATCCTGTTCAGGCAGGCACATCTCATACATCTTCCTGCGTTTGCGTGTGCGCATGGTTCTCTGCATGGCAGGCACTTTGTTGGAAGCCGACCTCTTGAGGGGAGGGTCGTGGCGCGTCGCACAATAATACTGTTTGTGGACCATGTAGGTTTCGTGCCGGCTGAAAGTAATGTTGCAAGCTTCACAGGTAGTCTTATTTGGGTCACTTTCCCCATCCACTAAGGGGACACTGGGGTTTTTGACATCAACAGGTTTCCCATTAATTTTATCATCATTGCTATTAGGGGTGGAGAGCTTCTTAGCTTGCGTGGAAAAGTCCTTGTCGTGGCCCTTCCCGTTTGGCCCAATTAAATCTAAAACGGAGGAAGAATTGATGCAGGGTGTTTGAAGAAGTGGATTCTCGGGATCCGCAGAGTGAGCGGCTGGATTGAGAAGATTGATGGAGGGCTGACCCGTGTTGGGACTCACAGCCTCCTGCATCTTTTCTGAAACCCCAGGGAACTCAGGGGACTTGGCCATCTGCTGCCATCGGCTACTGCAGTAATGCTTTTTGTGCACAAGATAATTATCCAAGTTATTGAAGGTTATGTTGCACTCAAAACAGGTAGCCCCCTTGGGCATCAAGGGGCTGTAAATGACAGGAGGGTAGCTACTACTTCCGTGCCTCAGTCGCCGGTGTACCAGTTCAGACATCTTGGCTAAGATCTCTGAAGCTTGAGGGACCATTGTGATATCTTGGGGAAAAGCAAACTGAGATAGAAAGGGTCCCACGGGGAAAGAAGGCCCAATATTAGGCTGAACTGGAGATGATGCGAGTCTTGGACTAGAGGGCTCAGACTTTATTTTCGTGTAAGAAAAGCTTTGCTTATTGGTTGTAGGCTGAATTTCGGGTCTCTGGTTAGTGAGAAAGAGCTGAGTCTTTTTCTCACACTTGTCCAGCTCCGTGTCAGAGCTTGCATCTTTAGTCTGCATGGCCTTTTGGCTCTGGGGGAGTTCGCTTCTGGTCAGCAAGTCTGTGGCTGGCTGTAAGCTGTCTTCGGTTCCACTTGGAGAGTGTTCCATGTCACTTTCTCGGGGCAGTTTGCTGCCAGGGCCATGGAGCTCCTGGTGCTGCAACAACTCCCTCTGAGTCTGGAAGCCAAAGTGGCAGTGATTGCATCGGAAGGCAGCTTGAGTGAGATGGGAGAACAGGTGTTGGTGAAAGTTGATCACAGAATCAGCAGTGTAGCTACAGACGGTGCATTTTAGACTAGCACCAGGGGGGAGGAATTCTTCCATTTTCACTCCTGGAGAAACATACAAAATCAGAATACTGAGAACCACACATTTTGGTTTGCTGGTGATATGAACCATTACTAATGACCTCATGTCTTCAACACAGCAGAAACAAACTGAAATCTTGCAGAATCTCATTTGTGATATTAACTTTTTTCTATGATACCTTTCACCATATGTGATAATAATAAACTGTAGTTAATACTTTCCAAAGCACTTTCATGAGTATTATCACATTGTAGTGGGATGGGCATTGCTGTTTTAATTTTACAGGTCAGAAAACAAATTCAAGGAGGCTAAAGGAATTGATTATGGTAATCAATCTAAATAATGATCTAATAAATTCAGTGATGAAGCCATGCTCAGACCTCAGATTTTATGATTTCTAATCCAATAAGCCTTCCTACCAAACCACTGTGCTCTACAGTAGGAAGAGGCAGGCATTTATTAGAGGTGATTTTGACAACCTGTATGCAAACTCAATCACTTAGTACATTTAATGTGCTAGAATTAGGTCTTCATACAACAGAATCCAAATAGAAATCATTTTGTAAAGTAATTAATAACATCCTAATTTATCTTTGGTACACATTTAGAATTTCATGGTTTTGCTTAATATGGGTTATCTTTATCCAGGGCTGATATTCAGCTGATATTTACTAGTATGTTCAACTATATTAGTATACTAATATAGTCATTTCGGACTGACATTTGTGCTGATTGATAATGGCCTGTTTCTGGTCAGTTATTAAATATTTTGAATATCACCACTGACTGGTGGGTAAGTCTCAGTGCAATATTGTGATTTACAGGAAATGTATATTTGGTCACTCAGATGAAAATATTTCTCTTATGCATCTGGTCTTTATCCTTGGTTCCTGGCTCAAGACTTCTAAAACTGTTGGAATTTCTTGTGATAAATATGTCTTTGTTATGTTAATGAGGTGACTTTTGTAAAGCGCTCAGGTAACCTAAGGATGGAGACGGGTTGCCAGAAAGAACCAACCCTGTGAGTGAAGGGTTAGAACTTGCACTGCCTTCCACTCTGGGAAGAAGGGCTGGAGATTAAGTTCAATTGCCAGTGGCCAATAACTTAATCAATCATGCCTATGTAATGAAGCCTCCTTGCCCATTCCCAAACCTGGCCCTATTCATCTCATTCATCTGGCTGTTCCTGACTTATATCCTTTTAAAATAAACTAGTAATCTAGCAAGTTAATGTGTTATCTGAGTTCTGTGAATCACTCTAGCAAATCAATCAAACCAAGGGGGTGCTGTGGCAATCTCTGATTTACAGCTAGTTTGTCAGGAGCACAGCAGACTGGTCTGAATTGGGATGAGAGTGAGGGGGGT
>SJYX01004125.1:87793-143499 GCA_006410675.1 Oreotragus oreotragus | reverse complement strand
CACACACACACACACACACACACACGCAGAGTTAAAGTTGGAGAGAAGATCAAATAAAATCACAGCACTGGAGGAAAACTCTGTCCCTGTCTCTTATACACATCTAGATGTGTATAAGAGACAGGTCCTATAGTGATAAAAGAGGACTTCTTTTATTTTTCTCCTTTTCTCCTTAGCTAATCCAGGACTCATTTTTCTATTGAGCTGGAAAAATCTCTCTATCTCTTATTTTTGTTTTGTGCATAACTTTACACTCACTGTGTGAGACAACCAACCTGTTTCTGCTTCCCCTGGTTTATCACCTACATAAAGACAGCTTATTTGTAGGGAAAAGGTAGAGAATGAGTAAGAAGAAAATTGCCTGTTTTTATGGGTACAAAGACAAAAGCTTGCACAGTACTAGAATATTGTAGGTTGGAGTTAGTTTTATTTTAGTTTTTAATCACTCAACCCAAGCAAAAACAGTGAAGGAAGTCACCCCAGGGTGTCTAACAAGTTTTGTATTCTAGGTGCTGAAGAACTGTGATTCCCAAAACTTGGTTTGCCCTATCCAAGAATGTTCAAAAAAAAATACCTAAAATTAATGTAATTATGTACATTTGGTTCACTTCAATTATTTTTAAAATATAAGAATTAGAATACTGTGAGATGATACTGATGATAACTGGGCATACAATTCCAAAATAAATGGGAATAGTGAAAAAGAGTGAATATATGTGTACATAGAGCTGAGCAGACACACAACATTGTAAAGCATATATACTCCAATAAAAATTAATTAAAAAAACCATGGGAACAGTTGCCACCTTGCTGTTAAGGGAAGGCTTTAAAAAGAGAAGACTTGTTTTTCAGGCTAACTTTTCCTAAGAAGTTTTAAAACATAGNAAATGGGAATAGTGAAAAAGAGTGAATATATGTGTACATAGAGCTGAGCAGACACACAACATTGTAAAGCATATATACTCCAATAAAAATTAATTAAAAAAACCATGGGAACAGTTGCCACCTTGCTGTTAAGGGAAGGCTTTAAAAAGAGAAGACTTGTTTTTCAGGCTAACTTCTCCTAAGAAGTTTTAAAACATAGCACTAAAAGTGTTTTTATGTCAAAAATTCAACTGTGTTGTTATCATGCATACAGGAACCTTTTACAGATCCATATTTAAAAGTTAATGTCTCTCAAGTGGGATTTTAATTGGATCTTTCAAAATAAAAGCTTCATTTCCATTCAGCAATAATGGAATTTTTGGAAATTCATTGGAATTTTATGGAAAAAGCAATTTTACTGTTTATGTAAAATATGTAAAAATAAAAATATTTTATGTACCTACTATTTAGTCCCTGCTGTGTGGGAAACAGAGCATGGTAAGTTTGCAAAGATCACCTGGCACAGAAATGAATGAATATTGATGACAATATACAAAGGGTATTGCGATTTCCAAAACTGATGCTATTTGACATTAGCTGGAAAAAAAACTATAGAGGGCTTTGGCCTGTAAGCTGAGCACTGTAAGTTGTTAGAAAAGAATTCAGACCCAAGTCCTTTGAACAGAATATACTGATTGTAGTTGACAAAAGGTAATAACTATCTGGTTCAGCAAGTTTAATTTTGATTTTATAGGCAGGAAGAGACATATGAATGTATGTATGCACAACATGTATGAATGTACACATGTATGTATGTAGAGAAAGAACAGGGTCTCTTGGAGCAGAAGAAACAAGGGAGGCACTTACCACTGTGTGAGTTCAGGTGCATTTCTAGAGCTCGAGCATTTGAAAAGCTCTTGGTGCATTGTGGGAAGGGACACAGGCTGGAAATCTGAGGAGCAGTGTCCTCATTTTCCTCTGACACTGGTGCAGCTTCTCTTTGCCTTCCACTGCAATAGTACATCAGATGGGCTTGCAGATTCCGCTCACTGCGATACCAGATGCCACAGGACTTGCAAGGGAATATATCCTCTGCAAGCAGAAACACAGGGACACGTTAGCTGCTGCCCACTTAGAGCCATTCATGGGTAAACAGTATTTGGTTCAGTTTTTTTTGAGTCTGCGTTCTGGTTCTGAATTAGGTAAGCAGACAGTGGCTAGTAAAGTATTGGTGTTGTTCCACCATCCAGGACTGAGCTTATAAAGGAATGTTACATTCAATGCAATTTACCTTCCCACAGACTCTTTAGAAAGTGGGACTGTAGGAGACTCCCAACTTAAAGCACAAGAGGTTGATCTTAAATTGTTTATATTGTATTTATGGTTTAGAAAAGTAGGTGTTTAGAAAATAGCAGTATGAAATGTATTATCTGCTTGATTAAAAGGTAAAGGATCTAATGGCTGCTGCAGTGAAGTGAGCCTTGATGTTAACTCCTGACATCATTTATTCATTTAATAAATTAATTACAGAGTCCCTCCTAAGTGCCTGATTTATGCTGAGTTGGCTGTAAAACAAAATGAGAGACAAAACAGCTGTTCTTAAGGAGCTTAGATCGCTTGGGGCTGGTTAGCAGGTGGTTAGATCATTATATAAGAATGTGATGACTGCTCTGATGGAGGTATCTGAGAGATACGAGTCTGGGAGAGAACTGGAGGGAGGATGAGGTGAGGAAGGATTTAGAGGGGAGATGATGACATGCCTTAGCTTCATTGTGAAGGATGAAATTAATCTGGTCAGGTGGAGAAGGGGGCTGTATTCTTATAGTCAAGGGATCATTCATGGGAGCCTATGAGGGACCGGGTGGAGGCTGAGAGGCTATTCTGTAATCTCAGGCAAAGAACTGGAAGAGATGAGGCTGCAGAATGCAGAGACAAACTACCAAAGACCATGGAGACTTTTATTTTGGGGGCCTGACTGCATGTCGTGAAGGATCTTAGTTCCCTGACCAGGGGTAGAACCTGTGCCCTCGGCAGGAGTTCTGACCACTGGACCGCCAGGGAATTCCCCACTGTAGGGCTTTTAAAGTTCAGGTTTCTATCTCAATGAGTGTGGAAAGTTATTGAATCATTTTAAATAACAGACTGACAGAAACTACTATAATGCTAACTGTGGAGCAGAGTTTGAAGGTAGCAACTTTGGAAGGAAGACTTTTACGATGATTAAAGTAATCTAAGTGAACTATTTCAGGTGCATTTCTAGAGCTCGAGCATTTGAAAAGCTCTTGGTGCATTGTGGGAAGGGACACAGGCTGGAAATCTGAGGAGCAGTGTCCTCATTTTCCTCTGACACTGGTGCAGCTTCTCTTTGCCTTCCACTGCAATAGTACATCAGATGGGCTTGCAGATTCCGCTCACTGCGATACCAGATGCCACAGGACTTGCAAGGGAATATATCCTCTGCAAGCAGAAACACAGGGACACGTTAGCTGCTGCCCACTTAGAGCCATTCATGGGTAAACAGCATTTGGTTCAGTTTTTTTTGAGTCTGCGTTCTGGTTCTGAATTAGGTAAGCAGACAGTGGCTAGTAAAGTATTGGTGTTGTTCCACCATCCAGGACTGAGCTTATAAAGGAATGTTACATTCAATGCAATTTACCTTCCCACAGACTCTTTAGAAAGTGGGACTGTAGGAGACTCCCAACTTAAAGCACAAGAGGTTGATCTTAAATTGTTTATATTGTATTTATGGTTTAGAAAAGTAGGTGTTTAGAAAATAGCAGTATGAAATGTATTATCTGCTTGATTAAAAGGTAAAGGATCTAATGGCTGCTGCAGTGAAGTGAGCCTTGATGTTAACTCCTGACATCATTTATTCATTTAATAAATTAATTACAGAGTCCCTCCTAAGTGCCTGATTTATGCTGAGTTGGCTGTAAAACAAAATGAGAGACAAAACAGCTGTTCTTAAGGAGCTTAGATCGCTTGGGGCTGGTTAGCAGGTGGTTAGATCATTATATAAGAATGTGATGACTGCTCTGATGGAGGTATCTGAGAGATACGAGTCTGGGAGAGAACTGGAGGGAGGATGAGGTGAGGAAGGATTTAGAGGGGAGATGATGACATGCCTTAGCTTCATTGTGAAGGATGAAATTAATCTGGTCAGGTGGAGAAGGGGGCTGTATTCTTATAGTCAAGGGATCATTCATGGGAGCCTATGAGGGACCGGGTGGAGGCTGAGAGGCTATTCTGTAATCTCAGGCAAAGAACTGGAAGAGATGAGGCTGCAGAATGCAGAGACAAACTACCAAAGACCATGGAGACTTTTATTTTGGGGGCCTGACTGCATGTCGTGAAGGATCTTAGTTCCCTGACCAGGGGTAGAACCTGTGCCCTCGGCAGGAGTTCTGACCACTGGACCGCCAGGGAATTCCCCACTGTAGGGCTTTTAAAGTTCAGGTTTCTATCTCAATGAGTGTGGAAAGTTATTGAATCATTTTAAATAACAGACTGACAGAAACTACTATAATGCTAACTGTGGAGCAGAGTTTGAAGGTAGCAACTTTGGAAGGAAGACTTTTACGATGATTAAAGTAATCTAAGTGAACTATGAGCGCCGAAGAACTGATGCTTTTGAACTGTGGTGTTGGAGCAGACTCTTGAGAGTCCCTTGGACTGCAAGGAGATCCAACCAGTCCATTCTAAAGGAGATCAGCCCTGGGATTTCTTTGGAAGGAATGATGTTAAAGCTGAAACTCCAGTACTTTGGCCACTTCCTGCCTCAAGAGTTGACTCATTGGAAAAGACTGTGATGCTGGGAGGGATTGGGGGCAGGAGGAGAAGGGGACGACTGAGGGTGAGATGGCTGGATGGCATCACCGACTTGATGGACGTGAGTCTGAGTGAACTCCGGGAGATGGTGATGGACAGGGAGGCCTGGTGTGCTGCGATTCATGGGGTCGCAGAGAGTCGGACATGACTGAGCAACTGAACTGAAGTGAACTATGTTACAGTTTGAATTGTAACTAATGGCCATATAGTATTTGTTAGGTCATGCTGTAATATGTATGATATCTATTTCTCATGGATTCATTCATGGAAAATTTCTGTGTGTGTTTTCACCCTCATTCGTTAATAGGTGAAGAATGTGAGATTGAGTAACTCGCCATGATCATGTAAGTGGGTGAACTGAGATTGGAAAACCCTGGTGAAAACACTCTTCCATAATACCTCAATGACAAGAGGGACAGAGAGAAGAAAAATGATATTGAGGAAGCAGAACTGACTGGAAGTGATGACCACTAGTTTGGAGGGTATGGTTTGTCCTTGGTGTCTAGGCTTCTTGTTAGCATTTCTGTGTTAAGTGATGGTTCATTGATTTCTACAGGGAATAGAAGACAGTTGGGTGATGAATTCAGGCTAGCGCATGTATAGTGACCAAATCTGACACTGTATTGTGCAAACTTGGCGCTTTTATAGTGAAAGGGGGCATGGATCAGAGGGGATGGCAGATAACTCTGTAAACTGGGACAAATCCAGCCCCACTGGGGTACAGGGTCACATTAGATGCATGCAAGTGGATATATCTGTGAGAAAGAGAGATGAACATTGCAAAGATGGCAACAGAGGTCTGAAACTTGCCAGACACAGCTGGACTTGTGATTTATAAACTGTCAATGTATAGTGGGTGGTGGAAAACCATGATAGTAAAGGAGGCAGCTCAAGAGATCCTGTTGAAGGAGATAAGGAGAAAATTAAGGACCAAATTCTAGTGAACGAGGAGTAAGGAATAGGTAGGTAACAATACAGAATTTCCAAATACAATCTAACTACAAAATTACACCTGGCTACTGTTTATTATTTAACCCTTCCCACCCAAGTTAGTTACATTTACACGTCAGAAGGCCACAATATTTAATAAAGTGGCTATTTATGCAAGATGACCTTAACTGATTAGCTAATTAAAGAATGAGAACAAAAGCCTGCATGCATCCATGTTGATTTATTTGAGATTAACTGTTATCTTGCTACAGAAAGCAAAAAAAGCATAATCTCAAATATAATTAGAATGAACATTCATACACTGAAGCGTCACAATAATATAAGGTGCCCCTAGGATCCCTGGTGGGCTTCCCTGGTGACCCAGCGGGGTAAAGAATCCGTTTGCACTGCCCAAGCCACAGGAGACACAGGTTTGATCCCTGAGTCAGGAAGATCCCCTGGAGGAAGGCATGGCAACCCACTCCAGTATTCTTGCCTAAAGGATCCCCATGGACAGAGGAGCCTGGCGGGCTCCAGTTCATAGGGTTGCAAAGGGTCAGACACGACTGAAATGACTTTGTATGTATATACACGATACCTGGTAACAAAATCATTTGGTCTCAAATTCAAGTTACATCAGGTTTCTTACTATCCAAAGTAAAGGTTCAATAAAGAAGATAACTACATTTATATTGCTGCTGCTGCTGCTGCTAAGTCGCCTCAGTCGTGTCCGACTCTGTGCGACCCCATAAACGGCAGCCCACCAGGCTCCCCCGTCCCTGGGATTCTCCAGGCAAGAACACTGGAGTGCGTTGCCATTTCCTTCTCCAATGCATGGAAGTGAAAAGTCAAAGTGAAGTCGCTCAGTTGTGTCCGACCCTCAGCGACCCCATGGACTGCAGCCTACCTCACTTCTCCATCCATGGGATTTTCCAGGCAAGAGTACTGGAGTGAAGGAAATCTAAAAATACTGACTTGGGTTGGGTGCACTGAATCCAGTGGCTGCATGCTACACATGAGAAATTCTTTATTCTGGAGGATGCAGTTACAGCAAGAACATAATTACTGTTGAATATATATATATGTAATATTGAGACATGGCTGTAGTCTCTAGAATTTTCTGCATCATTCAAAGTCTCAGGCATTTTCAAGGACATTTTTGACTCAAGGCAATATTTCACTTGCCTACTGGCTTCAGCTTCTGTCCTCCTCTTAAGATGTAACTGGTACTCATGTTTTCTCTCAGAGACAGATAAAAGCAGAGTGGACTCTAGAACTCAGATCTTGGGATTCCTGAATCATTTATCTTATGTCATATCAGGTGTCACTATGTGTTCAAGAAATACAAACTAAGTTCAAAAGTCCTTTTAACAAAATATAATCACAAAGACAAATTTTCCAGGGCGTATTTTAAAATTTTGCATATAAAGTACTCTAAGAAGTATTTTTCTTTCTCTTTTTAATTTTTTATATTAGATGGTGTCTTGATTTATCTAGCCTATATTTTCCTTTCATTAGTATATCTAATCCAGAAAAGGCAATGGCAACCCACCCCAGTACTCTTGCCTGGAAAATCCCATGGATGGAGGAGCCTGATGACTTTCGCTTTTCACTTTCATGCATTGGAGAAGGAAATGGCAACCCAATTCAGTGTTCTTGCCTAGAGAATCCCAGGGACAGGGGAGCCTGGTGGGCTGCCGTCTATGGGATCACACAGAGTTGGACACGACTGAAGTGACTTAGCAGCAGCAGCAGCAGCAGTATATCTAATTAAATTTGATTTTGTTTCCTTTTTCTTATGTTTTAACTCTCTGGCTCTTAATACCAAAATTATTCTACCATAGAAGCATCAGTGAAAGATATTGGGCTTCTTATAGCTAAAGAGCCTTGAACATTGCTTAGTATAGAATATCAGATTTTCATTTGTGACATTCAGGAATCCAACGTGAAATGAATGAATTTAAGTTCTTTTCATATTCCCATGAGAAGTGATCACACACACACACACACACACACACACACACACACACACGCAGAGTTAAAGTTGGAGAGAAGATCAAATAAAATCACAGCACTGGAGGAAAACTCTGTCCTTGGTTGCCTGTCAGTAGACATTATTTTTTTCTCTCCCATAAATACCCATCACCACTACAAAGCTACTGTACTGGGCTATTGCACTCAACACTTACTATTGACAATAGCTGTGGGCAAAATAGAAGCCATGGCAGCTTGCTGAGGAAGCAGCTGAATTGAGTCCAGCAGGCGCGCCGGGTACATCCCTTCTGTAAGAGTCATCTGACTGGCAGCTTGTAGCCTTGAGTCAAAATCCACCACAAAGGCAATTAGCTCTTCACCCTCAGAGATGGCCTTCGTAGTCGTGCACCAAAGCTGACCCCCTATTAAGAAAAAGGAAGAGAGAGACAGAATTGACAAAGAATGCTCCAGCCTGCTGTACATAGGATTGATGTCAATCGCACCTCCTCATATTTTTCACATCAGTTTCTACTGGGTGGAGTGTAAAACAGCCAGTTATTTTACCAGCGACATGGGTTTATAATAGCAAAGAACTGCAATTCGGGACAGGCAACTATGGCAAACCACATGAAAGTCTGGTAAAACCAAAGAGAGGAAACTTTTTATAGAGAAGGGGAAGTTGGAGAGCCATGATAAACCAAAAGTCCATTGGAAACTGGAAGTTTGAAATATAGTGGCTTTTCATTGGCTGAGCTGTTGTCAGGTGATGAGAAATGCTTTCTTCCTCCAGTTGAGTGGCATTAAATAGTGTCACTTCCTGATGGAGATACAAATCCATCTCTTCCTGTTGGGCTCTGTATTGAAGTTAAGTGGTACTTGCCAGCTCCTGCATCTGACTTCCCTACTCCATTTTAGTGAGGTTTCCTTTTATGAATTTTCATACCTCCTGGGTGGAAATTATATTTCTTATATTAAATGTACTGTTCAGTGATCAACAGTGGGAGAAGACTAAGGACCAAGTATAGACATTATCTGTACAGAGTTTTGTCAAAACATTGACAACTTTTTGCCTTCTGGTGCTTGACTTAATCATTAACCGTGCTATTAAGTAAGTAAGTAAGTAAGTAAAGTCACTCAGTCGTGTCCGACTCTTTGTGACCCCGTGGACTGCAGCCCACCAAACTCCTCAGTCCATGAGATTCTCCAAGCAAGAATACTGGAGTGGGTTGCCATTTCCTTCTCCAGGGGATCTTCCCAACCCAGGGATCGAACCCAGGTCTCCTGCATTGGAGGCAGACGCTTTAACCTCTGAGCCACCAGGGAAGTCAACCATGCTATTACATGGTATATACTGCCTAAGAACAAGCATGGTAGGGACCCAACCACAAAATGTGTTCCAAGTGAGCCTTTGAAATTACTTTTCCTGTACCTTACTCCTCTTTTTCTCTCTTTCCCAGACACTGATATATCAGACACTGATACTGGTATATATATATATATATGTATGTATACATATATGATACCTAAAACTACAAAGTAAGTAAACAAAGTTCCTAAAATTTAGAAAGTTTAAATGAAATTGCAGTTAGTTTTGTTCTCTACATAAGTCTGCTTCCATTTTTTTTTTTTTTTGGAGGGGTGGATGCTGAGTGATCTTTATTTTTATAATATTTCTTATAACACAGCTTCTTTATCTCCCTTTACCCTGACTGAACTTCCTGAAAAGAAGATACACCAAAGATCCTTTTCAAAAAGGCTTATTTAAATAAAGATTTGTTTAAATGAAAAGAACCCTTTCTTCAAACACTAAGATAGACTCTGGCTCAGCGCTTCAAATGATCACGTGTGGTGCATTAAAAAGAAAATTAACTATGCAAGTACATCTTCTAATGTATTGGAATGCGATAGCAAATGCTCATTTATTTAACATGTTTAGACAGGCAAAGCACTTATATTTTGTTATCTACACTCTCAGGCCTAGATACGTATCCTATACAGTTATGCCTGAAATAATATGGCATAGTTGATATGTTATAAAGCTTTTTTTCTCATTGTGTATATATTGCAAAGCTATATATTGTACTCATTAAGCAAGCAAAAATTGTATCCATTCTGATAAGTAATATTGCTCTGTTTATCTTTTAGAGTAACTGCCTTTTCAACTGCACTTCATTTTTTCCACCCTCAAAGAGATCATAGTTTTTAAACAACTTGTGGTAAAAATCGGGTGGAAAAGATAACAGCAGCATATGATACGGCACGGTTGACTAGAAGATTCAGGACATCATTTTAGAGAGACCTGGGACAGTTAATTAAAGCAGCTGATTAAATGTTAAAGGCAAGCAAACAAGATACCATTTGTGACAGTATGTTTGTGAAAAAATAATGCTAAAATTACTGACTTCAAATTTATGTGAAAATTTCCAAGGAAAACACACATTTACTAAAGGACTAGAAAACAACCACTCTTTTTTTTTTCCACTTTGGCTCTAACATATCTGAAAGAATACAAATTTGCCAAAGTTGTAAAACAGACTCATTTTGGTATTGATTGACTGATTTACAAATGTAGAAGCTAAATGGCATCATCGTGGAATTCAATGATGGAATCAGTGGAAAGCGCTTAGTTGGTGCTGTTTCTCCTGGTGACACCTCTTTCACCTGGGAGGCTTCTGCATTTGGCTGCTCTGCCTTCTCTGATGTGTGTGCAGATCCAAACTACTCATGGCTCTAGACAAGGTAATCATCTGCACCTTATCTTTCCTCTGGGAAACCACTTATTAAGTGAGTCCATGTAATAGAGAGGTGGGGAGGGCAGAGCCAGGCACTGCAGTTCAGCCTCCTAGCCTGGTCTTTTGGAATCACGGGATTTCAGTGTTGAACTGCATAACTTATATTACTGGTAATAGTTTCCCATTTTTGATAAATTTATATTGTTGGTAAATCTAGCTATGGCTATGTTTTACAAAGGAAAAGTTGTGAATTCAGGTACCCAGGAGAAATCAATAGTTTAGAGAAGAGCACTCAGCTTATCTTTATCACAGCAGTGAGCTCCATAGCAAGATGAGTCTGGATACTTGTGCTCAAACTTTGAACCCAAAAGATCCAATCAATAAAATAAAATAAAATGAAATTCACAAATTATTAAGTGCAAGAGGGAGGAGATACATGTATACTTATAGCTGATTCACATTGTTGGACAGCAGAAACCAACGTAAAGCAATTATCTTCCAATTAAAAAAAAGAATAAAGAAATATGTAGAAAAACTTCTCCAAAAAATAAACAAAAAATCATTTTTCTACATTATTAGGCAGCCTGGCAGCAGTAGTACATGTGTTTTTGGACGTGTTCAGTAATGTTTCATATTTTATTGTCTTTACCATTTTATATTATGGTTTTATCAGAGCATGCCATTGTAAAAGGCTAAATTGGACTGAAAATGTACTTTGTAGGTTTGATGAGAAAGTCAGATGTTTTAGGATTTAGTCTTTCAAATGAATCATTCAGTTCAGTATTCACTGAACTCCCCACTGTGTGCCAGGCCGGGTGCTTTGGCTTCAGACACAATTTACATACAAACTGAACGTACACATATAAATGAATTATAATAGCACGTGCTGGTGGCATGCCCTAGTGCTAAAGAAATGTGAGAGAGGGGAATAGCTGAGACTTCTTGGGGGAGTCAGGCAAGGCATCCAAGATAACTTTTTTCTTTCTTTTTTTAAAAAATAACTCAAAAAGAATAGAGGTAAACTAGCTGAAGTCTGTTGGGGGGACCTGGCATCATTACTGGCAGAGAAAGGTACATGGGTGTGAGGGCAGGGTTATGGAAGAGCCTCAGGGGCTGGCAAACCTGGAGCTTGGAGCCTGAGGGAGGAAACAGGTGGAGGTGCCGGAACCAGCCTGTTCTGGATCACAGGGTGGGATGTTCAAGTGTCAGGAGTTTTGTGTGCTGTTGATGTCAAGTTGGTAACTTGATACTAGCTTCTGTGAGAGCTGTAGCATTTGCTGTCAGAATGGCAAACATTACAAATCAGGGCTTCCTCCCACAAAAAATTTAGAAGAGGGTGAGACAGTTTTGATGTAACATAAAAACAGTTGTCTGGCTCATGGTGGGGAGATGGTATGCATTTTTTTTTTTTTTCAGTGAATGAATGAACAAATTTTTGACTTGAGCTTTTCCCCCTCAGAATATAGATCTGAGGGTCATGAGAAGAATAAACTGAAGGGGTAGGAAATGTTACCTCAAAGGCTATTAGGAGGCTGTTGTACTTAGTTCAATTGTAAGAAGTGTAAATTGTGAGGTAGAAAAGGGCCAGTTTCCAGAGACATGGCTGAGAGAGGACTAGGGTGATTTCGTGAGATGGATAAGTAAAAGGAAATTGTTGAAAATGATACAGACGTTTCTGGTTTGGGAAACCAGATGATGGTAACTCCATTAGCAACACAGGACTGGGAAAAGTCAGTTTTCATTCCAATCCCAAAGAAAGGTAATGCCAAAGAATGCTCAAACTACTGCACAATTGCACTCATCTCACACGCTAGTAAAGTAATGCTCAAAATTCTCCAATACAGGCTTCAGCAATATGTGAACCATGAACTCCCTGATGTTCAAGCTGGTTTTAAAAAAGGCAGAGGAACCAGAGATCAAATTGCCAACATCTGCTGGATCATCAAAAAAGCAAGAGAGTTCCAGAAAAACATCTATTTCTGCTTTATTGACTATGCCAAAGCCTTTGACTGTGTGGATCACAAGAAACTGGAAAATTCTGAAAGAGATGGGAATACCAGACCACCTGACCTGCCTCTTGAGAAATCTGTATGCAGGTCAGGAAGCAACAGTTAGAACTGGACATGGAACAACAGACTGGTTCCAAATAGGAAAAGGAGTATGTCAAGGCTGTATATTGTCTCCCTGCTTATTTAACTTCTATGCAGAGTACATCATGAGAAACGCTGGACTGGAAGAAACACAAGCTGGAATCAAGATTGCCGGGAGAAATATCAATAACCTCAGATATGCTGATGACACCACCCTTATGGCAGAAAGTGAGGAGGAGCTAAAAAGCCTCTTGATGAAAGTGAAGGAGGAGAGTGAAAAAGTTGGCTTAAAGCTCAACATTCAGAAAATAAAGATCATGGCATCCAGTCCCATCAGTTCATGGGAAATAGATGGGGAAACAGTGGAAACAGTGTCAGACTTTATTTTGGGGGGCTCCAAAATNTTAGAACTGCACATGGAACAACAGACTGGTTCCAAATAGGAAAAGGAGTACGTCAAGGCTGTATATTGTCACCCTGCTTATTTAACTTATATGCAGAGTACATCATGAGAAACGCTGGGCTGGAAGAAGCACAGGCTGGAATCAAGATTGCTGGGAGAAATATCAATAACCTCAGATATGCAGATGACACAACCCTTATGGCAGAAAGTGGAGAAGAACTAAAGAGCCTCTTGATGAAAGTTAAAGAGGAGAGTGGAAAAGTTGGCTTAAAGCTCAACATTCAGAAAACGAAGATCATGGTATCCAGTCCCATCACTTCATGGCAAATTGGTGGGGAAACAGTGGAAACAGTGGCTGACTTTATTTTGGGGGCTCCAAAATCACTGCAGATGGTGATTGCAGCCATGAAATTAAAAGACACTTACTCCTTGGAAGGAAAGTTATGACCAACCTAGATAGCATATTCAAAAGCAGAGACATTACTTTGCCAACAAAGGTCCATCTAGTCAAGGCTATGGTTTTTCCAGTAGTCATGTATGGATGTGAGACTTGGGCTATAAATGAAGCTGAGCACCCAAGAATTGATGCTTTTGAACTGTGGTGTTGGAGAAGGCTCTTGAGAGTCCCTTGGACTGCAAGGAGGTCCAACCAGTCCATTCTAAAAGAGATGAGTCCTGGGTGTTTATTGGAAGGACTGATGTTGAAGCTGAAACTCCAATACTTTAGCCACCTGATGCAAAGAGTTGACTCATTTGAAAAGATCCTGATGCTAGGAAAGATTGAGGACAGGAGGAGAAGGGGACGACAGAGGATGAGATGGTTGGATGTCATCACCGACCCGATGGACATGGGTTTGGGTGGACTCTGGGAGTTGATGGACAGGGAGGCCTGGCATACTGCGGATCATAGGGTCGCGAAGAATTAGACATGACTGAGCAACTGAACTGAACTTCCCAGAGAGTGCATCCTACTGTTGGATACCTCCAACTTTCAGAAAGTTCTTCCTAGTGATGAGCCGAAGCCTATCTGCCCATAGCTTCCACCCACAGCTATTAAACAAGCAAAGCAAATCTCTTAGCTTCATGAGAACACTCCAGATATTTGCAAAAAACTTTCCTGCTCCCCTTGAGTCTTCACTTCTCCTGGTAAATCTCCTCAGTTTTTTAAATCCTTACTATCCTTGTTTTCCTTTAAATGAGATTGTGTGCCTCTATCTCATTCAGAGTCTAGGACCTAGATTTGAAGATAAAACTCAGGCAGAGCCCTCTCAAGTATTCTGACTGGTCGAGTAGACCATCCAGTACAGTCATCTGCTTCATTCCCAATACACATTGGAATGATGATGATGGTTGTACGTTACTTATTTCATAATATCAGGTCCGTTTATGTCTGCCAGAAAGTATGATGTGGCACCATTGATATCACTAAGCTTTTTCAGTGTTGAAGAAACATGAGTTGGAAGCATTTTAAAAAGTGTTAGCTCTTCTGTGCCCTGGCTCACACCTCCATAAGGCTCTGGAAAGGGTAAACATTATATATAGTTGAAGTCTACCAGGACTGCCTATAAGACAAAAGGAGTTATGGCTTTTCTGCATTTTCATTAGCCATTCATTGCTAGCTGCTTTGCTTGTTAAAGGAAATATTGATGTTCTCTGGGATTCTGTCTGCACGTGCAGATATATAATTGCAAAAGATGGAGTGGGGGTGGGGATGATTGCCAAGAAGAGATCTGTTTCATCTTCTTTGTTCACATCTGCTACATGTACAAGACAGAATTTATGACTCTTGGAGGAAGGGATTGCCTAGCTTGCTTCCCCTCCCCCCTTTTCTGACAGATATCCCAGAGGAATAATACTCTCTCTTCACACTTATCTCCGAATGAAATAGAGGTAAATGAAGGAGAGCTGGAGGCAGAGAATCAACTGAGAGGCCCTAGGAGTACTTGCTAATTAGAGGGAGTGGCTGATCAATGGCACACTCCCCTGTAGCTTGTGCTCCATGACCACAGTGGGACAGGTGTTCTGCTTCCAGCTTTTCTGTTTTGATCTCTGCTTATCAACATAGGTTTCTGGTTTATTAAAACCACGGTTGGTTTCACTGCTAAAGGAGTTCTGTGTTGTCTTAATGTATTTTCAGAAGCACGTTTGATTTTTCTATTTTCCAGTTTCCATTTCTGAGGGGAACATCTCTCCTTTCCTGCTCCCTTCTTTCTTTCCTGCCTATCCCTGCTGTCTCACTGGTGTGTGCATATAAACCTGCATTACTTGTTTTGTATTTTCCAAGCTCTGTGAGTATTTGAAACATGGTACCTGTGAACATCCTCCGTTTAATCTAGTTTTACATCATTAAATCCCAGACTGTGTCTCAGATTATTTAGCATCCAGATCAAGGTAATAAGCAGCAGTGCTTCAGTTTTTACTATAGTAAAATGGAAAGACTGTCCAAGCTGGGCCACTTTATGTCAGAAACATTTGTAAGATTTATTTTTTTGTTACCTTTTTTTTTTTTTTTTTTTTTTGAGGAGAAGGCAGTGTAGTTAAGAACATAGTTTAGGTTCAGATCCTGACCTTTCTACTGACTGTAACTTTTTAGAAATGTATTCAACCTCTCTGAATATTATTTCCTCCTTAATATAAAGGGGTAATGATACCAGACTAAGTAATATACCAGAGAGGATACAACAAGATGATGTTATTGAAATACTTAGCACAATATCTGGTACAGAGTAAACACTTAAAGATATTATTTTTAAGCTGTACAATATTAATAATTATTACAGTATTGCTATTGTAAATATATAGTAATAATTTATAACTGAATTTCTTCTCAGTATGTAAAGAATGTTTTCAACTTTTCCTTGCTTCAGGGGATGAACCATTGTGATTATCACATTTTGAAAAGATGCTTCCATAGCTTTGTAGATTTTTCTATTATGTATTATCTTCCCCTTAAGGGTTTCCTGAAATACTGGAGTCTTTACATTCAATGGCACCCCACCCCAGTACTCTTGCCTGGAAAATCCAATGGACGGAGTAGCCTGGTGGGCTGCAGTCCATGGGGTCGCTAACAGTCCGACAGACTGAGCGACTTCACTTTCACTTTTCTCTTTCATGCATTGGAGAAGGAAATGGCAACCCACTCCAGTATTCTTGCCTGGAGAATCCCAGGGATTGGGGAGCCTGGTGGGCTGCCGTCTATGGGGTCATACAGAGTCGGACACGACTGAAGTGACTTAGCAGCAGCAGCAGCAGCAGCAGCAGATTTACACTACCCAGTACAGTAGCCACTGGCTGCATATGTCTATTTAAATTTAAGAGGAATTAAGTATAATTAAAAAGGCAACTCTTTAGTCACACCAGCCACATTTCAAATGCTGAATAGCCCTGTGTGCCTAGTGGTTATCCATTGGATGACACTGATATAGAACATTTCCATTATCACAGAAAGTCCTATTGGACAGCATTACTTTGGATACTACTAGAATGTGCTGTTGTGCTCTTTGCTTAGAAATCAAAGAGGGTGAATTTTCTAGGATGTTCACAGATTGCCCTCTTAAGTATTTCAGGGCTCCATACATCCATTTTAAGGATTCAGGTTTCTCTTCTTTCCCCAGCTCTAGTGTTGTTAAATGTCTTTTGAAATAAATACAGGCACTTTTACTTCCCCCGAGGAGAATGCATTACCATAATTTTTAAAGATCCCAGTGTACAGTAAGGGGAAGCCAAAGAGAGAAAGGACAAAGTTGTCGTACAGAGTGAAGTAAGTCAGAAAGAGAAAAACTGATATCATATATTAATGCATATTTGTAAAATCTAGAAAAATGGTACAGATGAAACTATTTGCAGGGCAGGAATAGAGCCAGATGTAGAGAAAGGACGTGTGGACACAGGATGGGGGGTGATGGCACGAACATGTGTAAAAATACATCGCTAGTGGGACCCTGTTGTGTAACATAGGAAGCTTAACTCAGTGCCCTGTGATGATCTAGATGAGTGAGATGGGGGAGGTGGGAGGGAAGTCCAAGAGAGGAGATACATGTATACATACAGCTGATCTTGTTCCAGACAGAGAGGCCTGGCGTGCCGCAATTCATGGGGTCACAAAGAGTCTGATACGACTGGGTGACCGAACAATAGCTGATTTACTTCATTGTACAGCAGAAAACCAGTGCAACATTGTATAGCTATTATACTCCAATTAAAAAAAGTAACTTTAGCAGATTCTCAGTTGTGAATATGAGAATCCATAGGGGCTAACTAGTAACAGGAGGTTCTAATATCCTATGTCAGGATATGAGTTTCCCCCTGAGAAAGGTAGAAAACAGCAAGTTTTCCTTTAATAATCCCTATTATCTTTATTATGCACATTTAAAGCCTAGTTTTTATTTGCTCTTCACAACCTAATGAAGCAAGTAGCACTAGGATGATCATCCCTATTTTACTGATTTCTTTTTAGAGAGCAGACTCAATGGAGTTAACAACTTGCCTAAAATTGTTAGGAGAAAATAGTCTTGAGATTCAAAAGAGGATAAAATTTTAACTTCCAGTATGTTTTTTTGTTGTTATTTTTATTTTGTTATGCTCTATTTTCCCATCAATCCAACTGTAGTGAAAGGAGGGATGAAGATTCTTTAAGACAACTTGAAAATGAAGTAGTGTTATATGAGATACTCTCAAAGAACTTCTATAGCCTCATTTGTTCTATGACCATTTCTACTCGTGTGTTTGGATTGCTGTAACAAAATACCACAAGTGGGGTAGTTTAAACCACAAACACTTATTTCTCACAGTTCCTGAGTCTAGATGTCCAAGATCAAGATTCTAGCGGGGTTGGTTTACGGTGAGGCTTCCCTCAGCTTATAGAAAGAACGCCTTCTGCCTGTGTGCTCACCTGGCCTTTTTCTCTGTATGTATTGGTGGAGGGGTAGAGTTGGATTGAGAGAGAGAGAGAGAGACAATCAGTCTCTGGTATCTCTTGTTTTTCATTAAGATACCAGTCCTGTGAGTTTTGGGGAGTCTTGGTTGGAGACGTGGGTGGACGTTGGCCTGCCACTGGGTCGGGGGGACTGAGAGCAGCAGTCCCGGGAGGTGTAGTGTGCTGGTATAAATCCTCTTGTAGAAGGTCACCACTACTCCTACCATAAAGTCTGTACCCTACCATAGAGACTGCAGACTCTAGGACTGGGCTGCCTCTGGCCAAACTGCAGAGAGAGAGCACAGCCCCATCCATCAGCAGAAAATTGGATTAAGATTTACTGAGCATGGCCTGCCCACCAAAGCAAGACCCAGTTTTCCCCACAGCCAGTCCCTCCCATCAGGAAGTTTACACCGATCTTTTATCTTCATCCATCAGAGGGCGGACAGAATGG
This sequence comes from Oreotragus oreotragus, assembly GCA_006410675.1. Lineage (NCBI taxonomy): Eukaryota > Metazoa > Chordata > Mammalia > Artiodactyla > Bovidae > Oreotragus > Oreotragus oreotragus. The sequence continues at coordinate 125,309 of SJYX01004125.1, read as the reverse complement.
GAAACACAATCACAGAAAACTAACTAAAATGATCACATGGATCACAGCCTTGTGTAACTCAGTGAACCTCTGAACCATACGTGTAGGGCCATGCCGTGGCCCTACACAACATGGTTGAGAGTTTCACTGATTACGCAAGGCTGTTGGATCATGATAGAGAACTCTGACAAAATGTGGCTCACTGGAGAAGGAAATGGCAAACCACTCAGCATCCTTACCTTGAGACCCCAGAGACAGTATGAAAAGGCCTAAAGATACGGCACTGAGAGATGGGACCCCTCAGGTCGGTAGGCGTCCAGTATTCTATTGAAGAGAAACAGCTCTAGAAGGAATGAAGAGGCTGAACCAAAGAGGAAATGATACTCAGTTGTGGATGTGTCTGGTGGTGAAAGTAAAGTCCAATGCTGTAAAAAACAATATTGCATAGGAACCTGGAATGTTAGGTCCGTGAATCAACGTAAATTGGAAGTGGTGAAACAGGAGATGGCAAGTGTGAACATCAGCATTTTAGGAATCAGTGAACTAAAATGGATGGGAATGGGCAAATTTAANGTGTCTGGTGGTGAAAGTAAAGTCCAATGCTGTAAAAAACAATATTGCATAGGAACCTGGAATGTTAGGTCCGTGAATCAACGTAAATTGGAAGTGGTGAAACAGGAGATGGCAAGTGTGAACATCAGCATTTTAGGAATCAGTGAACTAAAATGGATGGGAATGGGCAAATTTAATTCAGATGACCAGTATATCTACCACTATGGGCAAGAATCCCTTTGAAGAAATGGAGTAGCCCTCATAGTCAGCAAAAGACTCTGAAATGCAGTACTATGGTGCAGTCTCAAAAACGACAGAATGATCTTGGTTGTTTCCAAGGCAGACCATTCAGCATCACAGTAACCCAAGTCGATGCCGTAACCAGTAATGCCAAAGAAGATGAAGTTGAATGGTCCAAGAAGAACTACAAGACCTTCTAGAACTAACACCAAAAAAAGATGTCCTTTCATCATAGGGGACTGGAATGCAAAAGTAGGAAGTCAAGGAGTAACAGGCAAGTTTGGCCTTGGAGTACAAAATGAAGCAGCACAAAGGCTAACAGAGTATTTGCCAAGAGAATGCACTGGTCATAGCAAACACCCTTCTTAAATTTTAGAGCAATGCATAGAAAGAGAGGAAACAGTAGTATGGGAAAGACTAGAGATTTCTTTGAGAAAATTAAAGATACCAAAGGAACATTTCATGCAAAGATGGGCACAGTAAAGGACAGAAGTAGTAAGGACCTAACAAAAACAGAAGATATTAAGACGAAGTGGCAAGAATACACGGAAGAACTGTACAAAAAAGATCTTAATGATACAGATAACCATGATGGTGTGATCGCTCACCTGGAACCAGATATTCTAGAGTGTGAAGTCAGGTGGGCCTTAGGAAGCATCACAATAAACAAAGCTAGTGAAGGTGATGGAATTCAGCTGAGCTATTTTAAATCTTAAAAGATGATGCTGTTAAAGAGCTGCACTCCCTGTGCCAGCAAATTTGGAAAACTCAGCAGTGGCCACGGGACTAGAAAATGTCAGTTTTCATTTCAATCCCAAAGAAAGGCAATGCCAGAGAATGTTCAGACTACCACACAGTTATGCTCATTTCACGTGCTAGCAAGGTAATGCCCAAAATCCTTCAAGCTAGGCTTCAACACTAGGTGAACCAAGAACTTCCATATGTTCAAACAGGATTTAGAAAAGGCAGAGGAACCAGAGATCAAATTGCCAACATCCATCGGATCATAGAAAAAGCAAGAGAATTCCAGAAAATTTCTGCTTCATTGACTGCACTAAAGCCTTTGACTGTATGGATCACAACAAACTGTGGAAAATTCTTAAAGAGATGGGAATACCAGACCACCTTGCCTGCCTCCTGAGAAACCTGGCTGCAGGTCAAGAAGCAGAAAAGTTAGAACTGGACATGGAACAAAAAACTGGTTCAAAGTTACGAAAGGAGTACCTCAAGGCTATATATTGTCACTATGCTTATTTAACTTATATGCAGAGTACATCAGGCAAAATTAGGGGCTGGATGAAGCACAATCTGGAATCAAGATTGCTGGGAGAAATATCAATGACCTCAGATATGCAGAACTACCCTAATGGTAGAAAGTGAAGAGGAACTAAGGAGCCACTTCAGTTCAGTTCAGTTCAGTCGCTCAGTCGTGCCCGACTCTTTGTGACCCCATGAATTGCAGCATGCCAGGCCTCCCTGTCCATCACCATCTCCCGGAGTTCACTCAGACTCACGTTCATCGAGTCAGTGATGCCATCCAGCCATCTCATCTTCGGTCGTCCCCTTCTCCTCCTGCCCCCAATCCCTCCCAGCATCAGAGTCTTTTCCAATGAGTCTAATGAAGGTGAAAGAGGAGAGTGAAAAGACTGGCTTAAAACTCAACATTCTAAAAACTAATGTAGCCTTTGGTGCCATCACTTCATGGCAAATACATGGAGAAACAGTGGATACAGTGATAGGCTTTATTTTCTTGGATTCCAAAATCACTGTGGCCAATGACTGCATCCATGAAACTAAAAGATATTTGCTCCTTGGAAGAAAATCTGTGGCAAACCTAGACAGTGTATTAAAAAGCAGAGACATTGCTTTGCTATCAAAGGTCCGTCTAGTCAAAGCTATGGCTTTTCAAGTAGCCATGTATGGATGTGAGAGTTAGACCATAAAGAAGGCTGAGTGCTGAAGAATTGATGCTTTTGAACTGTGGTACTGAAGACTCTTGAGGGTCCCTTGGACTGCAAGGAGATCAAACCAGTCAGTCCTAAAGAAAATCAGTCCTAAATATTCATTGGAAGGGCTGATGCTGAAGCTGAAGCTCCAATACTTCAGGCACCTGATGTGAAGAACTGACTCATTGGGAAAGACCCTGATGCTGGAGAAGATTGAAGGCAGAAGAGGATGACAGAGGATGCGATGATTGGATGGCATCACCGACTCAATGGACATGAGTTTGAACAAACTTCAGGAGATAGTGAAGGACAGGGAAGCCCGGCATGCTGCAGTCCATGGGGTCGCAGAGTCAGACACAACTGAGATACTGAACAACAAGCTCATAAAAGTCCTATCTGCAAATAAAGTCTCACTGAGGGATGAGGACTTCAACATATCACTTGGGATGGGAAGCATAATTTAGTTTATGATACTATCTTAATGCAGTTTTAGTATCTTTTTATTTTCTTGTTTACCCTGATTAGTTGGAAATTTGATGTTTGCATGGGACCAAATTTGCCAAATATTGTATTTTTTATTTCTGTGAAGACTGAGGCTTAGTTAAATTTAACCGGTGGTGCTTACCATAAGGTACTCTCCAACCCTGAGATATTTGAATAAGCAAAAATTTTATATGTAAATGTCCTACTTTTCTTGTAATGTAGTCCAGTGTGTTAATACTAGTAAAGTCTCAGTCCTTTACAGGGTAATAAGTGTCCCCCTTCCTCCCATCCCCATTTTATAGATAGAAAAATTAGCATACAGAGAAACTGACTTGTCACAGGTCAGAGCAAAGTATTGGTGGATCCAGGGGTAAATCCCAAACCTTTTAACTCCCTGACCAGTTTTTAGTCTATTAACTATGCAGCCTAGTGGTAAGTATATTTTTACCCTATCCTGGAGGTAAGGATGGTTAAGAGATTTGGCAAGGACTGAGTTTAAGGAATTCCCCATTTCTAATTATGTTACTCGTTATCCTTTTCTTTTAACCATGATGTCTTTTTGTCATTAGCATCAATTTTCAAGATTGTGAGTAGAGGTTGGAAGTTTTGCTTTTTAAATACCTAGAAATATTTTTATGACAATTTAGCCAGACTAGAGGTTATTACTAGGAAAGAAAGAAATGAAAACATTATTTAATGAATTTGTTCTCTGTTAGGCACTGTGCTAGACACTTTGTATTTCTTAAAAGTCATTAAAATTTATAGTCATTTCTGGAAGGTAATGCCTTCTTTCCTTTTGTTATAGTCACATTTTAATAGTATTAGTGGAATTTAGTAGAAAAATATCTTGCAAATTTCAGAGTTTAGTTTCTAAACAAAATTTTAGTTTTGTGCAAACTAAGAACCTTGTCAGAAATCTTTAAAGATAAAAATATCTATATGATTAAACATAGTTTTTGAGTTTATTATGTCTTATCCCTTGGTTTTTACTTAGTTGGGATGATTTGTTTTGTCTGAGATTAAGTCAAGCTTGCTCTTCCACTTGACACTAAAATCATGGTGTTTTCTCAGAAGCGGTCTCTTCTACCTCTACATTTGAAACAGTTAGAATTCTTTTAATTACTAAGCAGGTTGAACAACCAAGCCACATGAAAAACAAGAGGACAGTGAGCCTCCAGAGCCAAGGTTCCATGGGCCACTAGTATATTCTGATCTCCTCCATCGCTCACCTCCACTTCTTTCCCAGTGGCTCCCTCTTGCTTGTAGATCTGCTTTCTCAGATATAGTATGCTCTTTCTGACTCTTCTCTGGAGAATAAGTTGGAGTAGGGCAGAAGTAGAAGCAGGAAGAGTTAACAGACTTTGTAATGGTCCAGATTAGAGGTAATAGTGACTCAAACTAGACTGTGAATCATGAGATTGAGTGGTGGATGGATTGGGAGATGGCCCAACAGAACCTATTGATGGATTGAATGTGAATGTAGAGGAAATATAGGGATCAAGGATAATTTCAAGAGTTTTGGCTTGAAGAGCTAGGTGATGGAGTTACCATCTACTGTTTTGTGGAGGACAAAAAGAAGAACAGCTTGACAGACGGTGTTCTGTTTTAGCTAAGTTTGAAATATCTGATTGAGAACCATGTAGAGATGGCCTGAAAGTAGTTGTATATGTAAGTATAGAATTCCAAGTAGAGGCCAGTGCTGGAAATATGAATTTGGAAGTAATCACAGTGGAGTGGTGAGAGGGAAAAAAAAAAAAAAGCCCTATTAAAATGAAGACATAATATGAGGAAGGGAGGAGGCAGTAATTCATTGCCTTTAAGACAACTCTTAAAATAAGTTTTCCCATGAAAGAGAGTAGAGAAATTGAAAGAGCAGTAAGAGTGTGTGTGGAATTAAGAGAGGGTTGGGGAGAGCATATTTATTGGGGTTTTTGTGTGTTTGTTTTGATAGGTGATGACAAAGCAATAACAATACTGATGTAAATGATCTGTTATAGAGGAAATACTTGCAAAGTCCTTAAGAAGATGAGAGGAAATGGGATCTGGAGCAAAATGTAGGGTGGGCTGTTGCTTAAAATCAGAGACGCTTCATCCACAGAAGTAGGAGAAAAGTCAGAAAGAATGATGAATAAGTAGATTCATTAAATCACCAATTATTAACTGAACACCTGCTACTTACTATATTATGCTTTGGGGACATACCACTAGGCAAGATTAAGTCTGAATCTTCCTGAAATGTGTGGCATATAGAAGGTTCTCATGTCTTATTTTTGTTGTTCTCAATAAACCCTGAATTAATGTCATCCCCTAAGAGTGAAGGTTAAGGAGGGAATATTTGGAACATGAAGAAAGTGAAAAATTGTGTTGTTCTTGTTGTTCATTCACTAGTTCAGTTCAGTTCAGTCACTCAATTGTGTCCGACTCTTTGTGACCCCATGAACTGCAGCACACCAGGCTTCTCTTTCCATCACTATCTTCCTGAGTTTCCTCAAACTCATGTTCATTGAGTCAGTGATGCCATCCAACCATCTGTCATCCGCTTCTCCTCTTGCCCTCAGTTTTTCCCAAATCAGAGTCTTTTCCAGGGAGTCAGCTACTCTCATCAGATGGCCAAAGTATTGGAGCTTCACCTTCAGCATCAGTCCTTCCAATGAATATTCAGGACTGATTTCCTTTAGGATTGATTGGTTTGATCTTGCAGTCCAAGGGACTCTCCAGCACCACAGTTTGTAAGTGTCAGTTCTTTGGTGTTCAGCCTTNGGAGTCAGCTACTCTCATCAGATGGCCAAAGTATTGGAGCTTCACCTTCAGCATCAGTCCTTCCAATGAATATTCAGGACTGATTTCCTTTAGGATTGATTGGTTTGATCTTGCAGTCCAAGGGACTCTCCAGCACCACAGTTTGTAAGTGTCAGTTCTTTGGTGTTCAGCCTTCTTTATGGTCCAATTCTCACATCCATACATGACTACTAGAAAAGCCATAGCTTTGACTAGACAGTCCTTTGTTGGCAGAGTGATGTCTCTGCTTTTTAAAACACTATTTAGGTTTGACATATCTATTCTTCCAAGGGGTAAGCATCTTTTAGTTTTGTGGCTGCAGTCACCTTACCCAGTGATTTTGGAGCCCAAGAAAATCCAATACTGTTTCCATATTTTTCCCATCTGTTTGTGATGAAGTGATAGGACTGGATTCCATGATCGTAGTTTTTTGAATGTTGAGTTTTAAGCCAGCTTTTTCACTCAACTCTTTTACCTTCATCAAGAGGCTATTTAGTTCCTCTTCACTTTTCTGCCATTAAAGTGGTATCATCTGCAGATCTGAGGTTGTTGATATTTCTCCTGGCAATGTTGATTCCAACTTGTGATTAGCATGGTGTATTCTGCATATAAGTTAAATAAGCAGGGTGACAATATACAGCCTTGGCATACTCCTTCCCCAATTTTGAACCAGCTCGTTGTTCCATGTCCGGTTCTAACTGTTGCTTCTTTTCCTGCATACAGGTTTCTCAGGAGGCAGGTAAGGTGATTTGGTATTCCCATCTCTTTAAGAATATTACAATTTGTTGTGATCTACAGTCAAAGTCTTTAGCATAGTCAGTGAAGCAGAAGCAGATGTTTTTCTGGAATCCCCTTGCTTTTTCTATGATCCTGCATATGTTGGCAATCTGATCTCTGGTTCCTCTGCCTTTTCTAAATCCAGCTTGAACATCTGGAAGTTTTCAGTTCACATACTGCTGCAGCCTTACCTGATGGATTTTAGGCAAAATCTTGCAATGAGTACAATTATACAGTAATTTGAACATTCTTTGGCATTGCTTTTCTTTGGGATTGAAATGAAAACTGACCTTTTCCAGTCCTGTGGTCACTGCTGAGTTTTCCAAATTTGCTGGCATAATGAGTGCAACACTTTTAACAACACCATCTTTTAAGATTTGAAATAGTTCAGCTGGAATTCCATCACCTCCACTGGAATTGTTCATAGTAATGCTCCTGAGGCCCACTTGACCTCACACTCCAGGATGTCTGGCTGTAGGTGAGTGACCACACAATTGTGTTTCATTGGGTCATTAAGAGCTTTTTGTACAGTTCTTAATTTGTACAGTGTATTCTTGCCACCTTTTCTTACCATCTTCTGCTTCTATTATGTCCTTGCTGTTTTTGTCCTTTATTGTGCCTGAAATGTTCCCTTGGTATCTCCAGTTTTCTTAAAGAGATTGCTAGTCTATTCCATTCTGTTGTTTTCCTCTGTTTCTTTGCTTTGGTCACTTAAGAAGCCTTTTTTTTTTTAATCTCTCCTTGCTATTCTTTGCAACTCTGTATTCTTACCCTCTGAACTCTAAAGGATTTCTCTTTCCCTTTCTCCTTTGTCTTTTGTGTCTCCTCCTTCTCAGCTCTTCGTAAGGCCTCCTCAGACAACCACTTTGCCTTCTTTCATTTCTTTTTCTTGGGGATGGTTTTGGTCATCAGCTCTTGCACAGTGTTACGAACCTCCATCCATAGTTCTTCAGGCAGTCTATCTGCCAGATCTGGTCCCTTGAATCTGTTAATCACCTCTACTGTGTAATCATAAAGGATTTGATTTAGGTCATAATTGAATGGCCTAGTGGTTTTCCCTACTTTCTCAACTTGAGCGTGAATTTTGCAATAAGGAGCTGATGATCTGAGCCACAATCAGCTCCAGGTCCTTTTTTTTTTTGCTGACTGTATAGAGCTACACCATCTTCGGCTGCAAAAAGAGTAAATAAAATCAGTCTGATTTTGGTACCGACCACCTGGTGATGTCCATGTATAGTCGTTTCTTGTGTTCGTGGAAGAGGGTGTTTGTTGTAACAAAACTCAGTTAGCCTTTGCCCTGCTTCATTTTGTACTCCAAGGCCAAACTTGCCTGTTACTTCAGGTATTTTTTGACTTTCTACTTTAGCATTATAGTCCCCTATGATAAAAAGGGCATCTTTTTTTGGTATGACTTCTAAGAAATCTTGTAGGTCTTCATAGAATCGTTCAACTTCAGCTTCTTCAGCGTTAGAGAGAAGAATATGTGAATTTATATTTTTGGAAAGGAGAAAAGGAAGCATGGTAGGGAAATGTGGTTTGATTCCTAGACAGTGATAATTAGCATTAAGATTGTAGCCATGAGTTTATGGTAAGACCNTTCAGCTTCTTCAGCGTTAGAGAGAATATGTGAATTTATATTTTTGGAAAGGAGAAAAGGAAGCATGGTAGGGAAATGTGGTTTGATTCCTAGACAGTGATAATTAGCATTAAGATTGTAGCCATGAGTTTATGGTAAGACCAGTAAGGTTCCACTTGTTTTTCCTTAGCGCTTGTGATCTGTTGGGGTAGGCATGATACAGGCAGATAAGTGGTTTTAGCCAAGTTAGGGTTGAGGCTTTATTAGTCAAGTTTAACCAAAAACAAAAAACAAAAACAGGTGTGAAGGAGTTGAAGACTTGGCCAGGGAGTGGTCTTAGTGAGGGACCATGGAATCTGAGCTGAGGAAGAGGAGAAGTGGGTGGATGGGTGAGTAATGGTAAGAAAGTCTGCTTCACCTACTGGGGTCAGTAGATGAATCTAAATTTTCAAGCAAGAAAAATATATTTCTATTATATAAGTAATGACCCTGATGCTGGGAAAGATTGAGAGTAGGAGGAGAAGGGGACAACAGAGGATGAGAAAAGATTGAGGGCAGGAGGAGAAGGGGACAACAGAGGATGAGATGGTTGAATGGCATCTCCGACTCGATGGACAAGGGTTTGGGTGGACTCCAGGAGTTAGTGATGGACAGGGAGGGCCTGGCGTGCTGCGGTTCATGAACTCTCAAAGAGTCGGACATGACTGAGCAACTGAACTGAACTGATACTCCGTATAAAAACAATCTGAAAATATTTGAGATTAGAAAGGGGAGAAAAACAGTACCACCACCCAAAGATAACCAGTTGTTTATATTTGCTTTGTTTACTTCTTTTTTTTCTAGTGATAATTTTAAGGGTTGTTTTAGTTTACTAGATAGACCTTCTATAACAAAGGCTACAGACTGGGTGATTTTTTTTTTTTTTTTTTTAGAGCTTCCATTTTACTTTATTTTACTTTACAGTACTCTATTGGTTTTGGCATACATTGACATGAATCTGCCACGGGTGTACACGAACTCCTAAACATGAACCTCCCTCCCACTTCCCACCCCACATCATCCCTCCGGATCATCCCCATACACCAGCCCCAAGCATCCTGCATCCTGCATTGAACATAGACTGGCGATTCATTTCTTACATGATAGTATACATATTTCAATGCTATTCTTCCAATCATCCCACCCTTCCCCTCTCCCTCTCCCTTAGAGTACATTTGAATCAGTTCTAATAAGATGGATGAAACTAGAACCGATTATATAGAGTGAAGTAAGCCAGAAAGAAAAACACCAATACAGTATACTAACACATATATATGGAATTTAGAAAGATGGTAATGAGGACCCTGTATGCAAGACAGCAAAAGAGACACAGATGTGTAGAGCGGACTTTTGGACTCTAAGGGAGACTGGGTGATTTAAACAACAGACATTTTCTTACAGTTCTGGAGGCTACAAGAGCAAGATCAAGGTGTCAGCAGGGTTGTTTTTTTTTCCTTTGGCCTGTAAATGTCTGTCTTCTCCCTGTGCCTTCACATAGTCTCTTCTCTATCATTGTCTGTGTCCAGATTTTCCTCTTCTTATAAGGACACCAGCCATATTGGATTAGGGTCCACTCTAAAATTAGATCTCATTTTAACTTACTTATTTCTTCATAGACCCTACTTCCAAAGTCACCTTCTGAAGTACTGAGAAGTGATTACTTCAGAATGAATTCTGGGAGAACACAGTGCAGCCTGTAACACAGGTGTCCTTTGTCTTCGGTTTTTTACGTGATTGTGGTTATCCCTTGCATATATTTTTTAACCCTTTATCTTACCAGATAACATTATAACTCAAACATTTTCCCACTTAGACTTGTAAACATTTAACAGCTGCAAAATACTTTGTCAAATAACAAATGTATTTCAGTATCTTAATCAGTCTTCTGTGTTGAACATCTAAGCACCCCTTCCACCCCAACTTTTTGTTATTATAAAGAATACTAAAGTTTTTTTGAATAAAATCTCTTTTTCTAGACTTTGGGTTATTTCCTTAGACTAGAATCTCAAAAGTAGATTACTTTATCAAAAACTGTCACAATATACTGCTAAATTGGAGAAGTACTGAAACTTTTACTTTCTTTCCACATGACTGTTTTCTCTCTTCCTGCAGTAATAGACTGGAATGATGTTAGAAAACATAAATATGGTCATCTATCAGAGTCTGCATCCCAATATCAAGGTAAGAAAAAAAGCTGTATTTAGCATGGAAAAATTTAATTTGACATCTCTTACCACAAAGCCTATTTTTTTGGAGGTCTGAGTATACCAAGAACTCATGGGTTAAAACACAAGCAAATATAATTTGTATCTGTCAAAAGCAGTATACATTGATTTGAGCATGAAATCAGGAAATTTAGATTGTGAGTTTAGACAATCCCAAATTAGCTTTAGGTACAGTTGTTTAGCCTCTCTGGATATCCAGTTTTTAATAAGGCAGAATTGAGTGGTATACTTCCACGGATAAACTTAGTATCTTTTAAAATGAGAGAATTGAACTATACCAACTGTCAAGCCCTAATTTACCCCCAGAATCTCACTGTTCTGTCATTTTGGTGTGTTTCTCATGATGACTTATGCTGTAACATTTTTTTTTTAATAGAAGCTACCGACATCCTCGAGCTAGGTAAGATATTTTTCTTGTGTTTCTGTTAAATATGGGAAATTACTGAGCCAGGGATTAGATAGTAACTAGGAAAAGAATTCCATGTGTCTTTGTCTCATGAGCTCTGAATCCTGTGCTCTTGTCTGCCTAATGAGCCCATGCAGTTCTCCTTTGCTGTCGTGTCAGACTTCCTTATCAGGAGGCCACAGACTAACCTAACGAAAGGGGAAAGGGTGGTTAATTACATGAGTGCAATAAGGAATGGGAACTGAAACCAAACTGCAAGTTACTTCTTATTAATTCATTAAATCTAGAACTAAAACAAAGTCCCTTTGTCCGTAAATCAGAATTTGATTGCATTTTCCCAAAAGAAATTATTCATGAGATATATTGAACTGAAATTAAACCTAAAGATTTTCTAAGTTTTTTTTTTTAAACTAAATAAAACCCAAAATATTAAGATGTCAAATAGCAGGAGTCAGCCTGGTACTGCATTTGGTTTTCATCCCTGAGTAGTGTACTTCAGGACTAGGATTTCAGAAATGAAACTAATGGCAATATTTTTCAATCAGCTGTCCGAGTTCCTACATAAATGTCAGTCTTAACTTCTTAAGCATCCTTTAAAATCCTGCATTTTATTTAAATACTGATATCCTGATACCTTTATCAGTTTTTGTTACATATTGTTACATATTTTGTTACCACAACTTCCTGTGTTCAATGCTATTATCATCATTTTCCATTTGCTCCCTCTTTCCTTTTCTTCTGAGAACATATTACTGTCATTGCCCACTGACAGAGATGGTGATGTAAAGTAGTAGAACACTAGACTAGAAGTCAGAATTCCTGAATTCTTTGAAGGCCAGCTTTGCCATTTAGTAAGTTTGTGACACTAATCCTTGGTTTTCTGATTTGTAAATGGGGATAATAATCCCTTTCTACCTACTTCACAGGGTTATTAAGAAGATTATATGAACTAATGGATGTGAAAACATCTTAAAAACTCTCAAATACTTTTCAACTTTGGAGGATTATTATTTTCATTTGTTCAGCAACTATCCTCAGCCTTTTAAGTCAAATCTTGTGACATTCTTTGAAGTGAAGCATTCTATGATTATGAGCTGAAGAAATGAATGAAATGAAATAATGCAGGTAAAGGGCCTGATACTTAATAAACAATAAATGATCATCACTTTTTATTTTTCCTTAAAACTTTCCTCGTGCTTTCTAAGGTACTGGTGTGTGGTTTAAAAAGCATGGCATAAGACAGGCCTGGGTTCATATTCCTTTTCCTCACTAACCAGTTTTGTGACTTCAGAAAAAATACTTGATCTTTCTGAGTCCATTTCCTCATCTTTAAGATGAGAATAAAACCTACTTTTCGGGTTATAATTAACAGGGAAAATATTGAACATAGTGTGGCATGGTGCAGACAAACAGAAGGTACTCCGTGATAGCTGCTGCAGTTTGGGGGGTTGTTGTTAATGTGAATGATGATAACAGTTCTAGTTCAGTGATATTTAAGGTATGTTGTAAACAACCTGTTTTGTTGACAGAATTGTGAAAAGTGGATATTCAGTTAAAATATTTACATAAAGTGATGTTAAAATATGAAAGTGTGTTTTTTGTTGTGGGAGTAGAGGTAGTGAAGCCAGGCAGAGTCTCTGATAAAGTAATCTTGGGCATTTCATTTTGTCCATCAGGCATAGAGGGTAGCCTCAAATACCACACTGAAAGAAAATTCAGTAGATTTTTAGAATCTAAGAGTTTGGAAGAGGCCTTAAAAAATCTACCTTGGCCTGCATTTCAAAATTCCAACATTTTGTATTTCTTGTAAAATGTCTTGAACTTTCCCCAAAGTTGTTAGGGACTTAAAACCTCCTCAAGCAACTCACTCATGTTTAAACAAATATTTATTGGGCCAAAATCTGTTTCTTTGTCAATTCTGTTAGTCCTACCTATAACTTTCAGAGCCATATGTATAGGTTTAGCCAGGTTTTCACTGACCAGCCTCTAGCTATTTGAAAGCAGCTCTAAGGACTGCTTTCTCACTGCCATTCTGTTACATTTCCTAGTTCAGGCAACCATCATCTCATAGCTAGTTTATTAGAAAAGCTTTCCAATAAAAAAGCTCCCTGCCTACAGCCTTACCCTCCTCCAATCCATTCTTCACATTGTAGACAGGATGCTTTTTCTTACAAACCCTTTTGTGCTTCCTCTTCTCCTTAGCATTGCATATGAGACTCTGAAACCCAAACACTGCTTTTATTGAAAACCTCTTTTCTAAACCATTTTTATCTACCGTGTAGCCATACTGAAAGATTTAGGTTTGAGAATTGCTTTTTTTTCATTTCTGAGCCCTCATACATGCTTTTCTTTCTGTCTGAAACAACAGGTCTCTCTTTGGCTAACTCCTTGCTTATCCTTTTAAATTTTAACTTGGAAGCCTTAAGTTGAAGCTTTGTGAAAGCAAGACAATATTTTGATCATGGTTGTATCTCCAGCACTGTTCCTTGATCCACACTATAAATACTTGTTGGATGGATGGATAAAGAAATGGCTCTAAGACTTTCATGCTAAATGTTGCTTCTTCGTTTAGCTGGTCCTCATTTGACATGGTTTTGTTTCTCTTGATCATTTAGGTCACTATTTAGGTGTTGCTTTGTTGTGTCCCTCTCAAGGACTAGTTCCCATAATGTTTAATTTCCCAGGTGTGATTTCACTCGTCCAGAAAAGAGTAAGACCATTACTGGCTTGCTTCTTTTCATTCACTCACTTTTCAAACTTCCGTGGTGCCTCTCTCAAGTTTCAGGTACTGGGTTAAACAGTGAAGGTTTTTGAAGTTCATAAAATGGACTTCTCTGGCAGTCCAGGGTTTAGACTCTGAGCTTCCAAATCAGGGGGCACAGGTTCAGTCCCTGGTTGGGGAACTAAGACCTCACATGCTGCACAGCATGGCCAAAAATAAAGACTGTGACTGTCTTTATTGCTCTAAAGGATTTGGGTTCCACACTTTAGATGGAACTAAATAGAGTTCTTGTAGAGGAATGTGGACAGAACAGTAGCCAGCATGAATGGAAATGCCTGATGTAACCATTTTAAATTAGGAGCAGTTGAGGGATTTGGGACATATTTAGGGGATTAGATATATTCTGTCTAATGTCAGTAGGTAAAGATTTAGAAGAAGGTAGACTTTGGCTGATTCTAATAGTTAAAATAATCCATTTGTGCTGTTGAACCATAGCTGAATAATAAATTTCTCATCATTGGAATTATTTAACTAGAGGCTGGAGAGACCATTCAGGTCTCAGCTTTTATATCACCTCATCAAGATCCCTTTCTTGACCATCCTGCCTAAAATAGCATACATACTCTCAGCACTCTTTTCCTCTCCTACCTTGCTTTATTTTTTCCTTATTTGAAAAGGGCCAGAAATTGTATAGTAGTTATGTGGTTTCTCTGTAACTTTCTGGATCAATTTAATTATGTTTATTTGTTTATTTATTGTGTCTCTTCCCTCTTAGAATGTAAGCTCCATGTGGGCAGAGATTTTGGCTGTTTTGTTCTTTGCTGTGTATCACCTGTGCCTGGAATTGAGCTTGGCATATAGTAGTTGCACAGTAAATATTTGTTGAATGAGTGAATATTAGAGAAAGGAGTTCACACGTTCAACTGGTAGGTCTTTTGTGTTTTACAGTTTGGGGAACTGTTAATTGTTAACGTATTTGTATGTAGTTACAAATGCCTTCAGGGCAGCAGTCTTTGTTGTTGTTGTTCAGTCACTCATTCATGTCTGACTCTTTGCAGCCCCATGGACTGCAGCACGCCAGGCTTCCCTGCCCTTCACCATCTCCCCTAGCTTGCCCAGACTCATTTCCATTGAGGTGGTGATGCCGTCCAACCATCTTGTTCTCTGTTGTCCCCTTTTCCTCCTGCCTTCTATCTTTCCCAGCATCAGGGTCTTTTCTAATGAGTTGGTTTTTCGCATCAGGTGGCCAAAGTATTGGAGCTTCAGCTTCAACATCAGTCCTTTCAATGAATATTCAGGGTTGATTTCCTTTAGGATTGGATGATTTGATCTTGCAGTACAAGGGATTCTTAAGAGTCTTCTCCAGCACCACAGTTGAAAGCATCAATTCTTTGGCGCTCAGCCTTCTTTATGGCCCAACTCTTATACATGACTACTGGAAAGGCCATAGCTTTGACTAGATGGACCTTTGTTGGCAAACTAATGTCTCTGCTTTTTAATATGCTGTCTAGGTTGGTCATAACTTTCCTTCCAAGGAGCAAACATCTTTTAATTTCATGGCTGCAGTCACCGTCTGCGGTGATTTTGGAGCCCAAAAAATAAAGTCTCTCATTGTTTCAGTTGTTTCTCCATCTATTTGCCATGAAGTGATGGGACTGGATGCCATAACTTTAGCTTTTTGAATGTTGAGTTTTAAGCCAATCTTATTTCCTAATAATAGGCATAACTGTCATATGGTAGTATGTATGTTAGAGTCCATAAAATACTTTCATAAGTATTATTCAGCAGTATAAATGAGACGACTGACTGTCTCTCGTCTATAAGGTTTCAGCCCAAATGTTTCCTGTCTAGAGCATCTGTCTGTAATTTCACCATCTAAGATGATTCCCAGTCTCTGTCACATATCATTATTTTATGTCCTTCAAATACTTATCATTTACTACCTTATTTATTTGACTGTGTTAATTGTGCCTCATTATGCACTGAAATGTAAATTCCATAAGGGCAGGGACCTCCTGCCTTATCCTAGCATTTAGAAGAAGTGCCTGGCACATACAGGATACTCATACATCATTTGAATGAATAATTGAAATCACTCCAGAAATTATAAAGTACCATACTAGTTAATAATGTCAATCTTCACAGTAATCTTGACCCAAGTATGAATTAGATTTCCCTGTTCTGCATTCTCAAGGCAGTCTGTACTACCTCATTAACTTAAATGTATCATAATTGTGGCAGATTATTTGTATTATTACTTAATTTACTATTTTTGCTTATCTCTAAACTGTAGGCTCCATGAATTTCAGAACCATGTCTGTCTTGTTCCCCTAATATTTAACACTGTGCTTTTGCACTTAGAAGGAGGTTAATCAGTATTTATTGAATGAAGGAGTGTGTGTATAATTTTATGGGATATTAGGTCTCTTTCAGATAAATGAGCTGATGCTTGGAAGGATTAAGTAGTTTATTCAAGATAGGAAATGGCAACCCACTCCAGTATTTTTGCCTAGAGAATCCTGTGGATAGAGGAGCCTGGCGGGCTGCTGTCCATGGGGTCGCACAGAAAGGAGGTTAATCAGTATTTATTGAATGAAGGAGTGTGTGTATAATTTTATGGGATATTAGGTCTCTTTCAGATAAATGAGCTGATGCTTGGAAGGATTAAGTAGTTTATTCAAGATAGGAAATGGCAACCCACTCCAGTATTTTTGCCTAGAGAATCCTGTGGATAGAGGAGCCTGGCGGGCTGCTGTCCATGGGGTCGCACAGAGTCAGACACTACTGATGTGACTTAGCATGCATGCATGCATTGGAGAAGGAAATGGCAACCCATTCCAGTATTCTTGCCTGGAGAATCCCAGGGACAGAGGAGCCTGGTGGGCTACTGTCTATGGGATCGCTCAGAGTCGGACACAACTGAAGCGACTTAGCAGCAGTAGCAGTAGCAGTTAGCTATAGAAACAAGACTTAACCACCATCTTCTAACTCTCAATATCACATTCTTTCAATTATCCCATTAGTTTCTAGGCATGGAATTTAATCAGTATTACCTAGGAAGGCTTTGAAAATACAGATTTTCAGACCACACTCAAGAGATTACTGAATGAGTACCTCTGAAGATGGTCTCAGAACTATAAAAAGAAGTTAGAAAAATTATTTAGTATATTTTTATGGTAAGTAACATTTGAGAATGATATTATATCCCAAAATTTGACAGACTGCTATTTAAGGGCCAAATGCAACCCACTGCCAGTTTTTATAAATAAAGTTTTAGTGAAACACAGCCATGCTCACTCATTTACATATTGCCTGTGGCTGTTTTCATGCTACCATGTACAAGTTCAGTATTTGTGACAGAGACCGAATGGCCTACAAAGGGTAAAATTTCTTCTATCTGGTCTTTTACAGAAAATTTGCCAACCCCTGATCTGAACTTTGTTGCCTGTCCTACTTCTTCTGTGGTATTTTTAGTGCTTGGCAGTGTGATAGGTTTGATGTTTGGCTTCATTATGAGCATTATAATAGGTGCTCAGATATTCTTAGTGAGTCCATAAAAATTAACTTATTTTGCAGCTTACCTGATTGATAGTAAACAATAAACAGCCTAAGCAGTCAGATTTAAGAAAAAATACTAATCTAGGCATGGTTGAAGCTAGTGAACCCTTAGTGGATGAACTCCTTTTAACAAAGAGGTTCTTTTTCATTCAGTTGATAGTAAATGGGAAGATGTGGGATTTCTTAACCTATGTAATAGGAATTGATTACCATAGTTGTTATGTGTAATATAGAACTATAATACCCTAATTATTTTGGTACCCTGATGCTGCTGTAATTAGATCTTAAAGCCAAAGTCTCTTGGGTGTTTTTGGTCAGAACTCAAAACAGTAACAAGCAACTCAGAACTGACCTAACTTCTTCCGTACTGCCTTTTGCAGTGATTCCCGTATAGGTATTTAAATTTACATTAAAGTTAAATACCATTTAAAATTTAATTTCTCACACTAGCCACATTTCACGTGTTCAATAGTGGCATGTGGCTATTGGCTATCTTACTGGTCAGCATAGATGCAGAACATTTCTGTTATCAGAGAAAGTTTTAGTGGGTAAAACTGCTGTATGTGTTAGAGTTCAAGAGGTGCAGCCTAGTCAAATCCAAGACTTACTATTTGACTTATTTATTTGCAAGAATGGAATAATAATTCTTGATGTTTTCTTTTTCTAATAGCCAATAGTGATGAAACTCTTTGCTTTAGAAGCCATCTCAGCTAAGAGCAAACTCTTTGTTAAATTCTAATAAGCTATTTAAATCTTGACTTAAGGAAATACTCATCTCATTTACCCTTGGACTGTCTATTCAGAACGATTAATTATTGACCGAAGGGGATGGCTACCAGGTGGCGCTGGTGCTAAAGAATGTCCTTGCCAATGCAAGAGACTAGGGTTCAATCCCTGGGTCAGGAAGATCCCCTGGAAGAGGGCATGGCAATCCACTCCAGTATTATTGCTGGAGAATCCCACGGACAGAGGAGCCTGGCAGGCACCAGTCCATAGGGTTGCAAAGAGTCCGACAGGACTAAAGCAACTTAGCATGCACACACGTAGTCATCAGCCAGTTCATTAAATAGTTCAGAACTGACTGTGATTTCTGGCCCAATCTATTTGGCTTGGTTAGGACTGTGGGAAAGGAACCAGTTTTAAAACAGAAGCTATAAAGTCAATAGAGTATAAAGTCTTGGCATCATCTTTGGAGTGACTGAGATTTCATCATTCCATGACTCATTTTTATTCCCAGCATCTAGTGCTTTTTTCATGGCCCAAAGGGGCCCTGTGCTGCTCCACTGCAGAGGAAACTTCAAGAAATGCTGGTTTGCTACAGTGTTTTAGCTTGTGAAAGTCTCTGGGACCTTACCTGCTCCATCATGGGGTCACCTCTAGGTGGGTATTAGGGGGATATTTGTAATTGATTTAACCTTTAATAAAGAACCTGGTAATCTTTTGTGGTTCAGTAAGATATGTGTTTAATAACCCATCCTTTAAAATGTTTTCCCTGACCCAGGTCACTGTCACCTTAAAGATTATTTCTCTAGCACAGTGTTCCTCAAACTTTGAGAGACCTTAAGGGACACTTCAAGAAGCTACAAAGATTCTGTAAATTTGCCAACTTATTCTTAACTACTGTCATCAGAAATGCTACTGAGGATCTACTTTTCTCTAAATTAACAAGCCTTGGTCATTTTGCACCTCAGAGCAATGCGACGGTGACTGGAATAGGAGAGGGTTGAGGTGGGTGAGAGAGAAACATCTTTTAGAGTGAGGATTCAAGTATAATCTCATTCTGGCTTTTCTTGCCCTCAACAACTCCTCTTACCCAGGGTCTCAAGATAGCCTCTTCTTTTTTCTTTCTGAGCTGAGATGGTGGGATTCTGCCATATTGGGTGTTAAAATCAGTTATTTGATGGCAATAAGGGACCTTTACAGGAGTCAGATTGCTCAGAAGGAATCTTCACACCCACTTTGTGCCTCTTCTGTTCTGTTTTCCATGAGCTTCCTGAATACTTCTTTGAGACACTGGTATGACTTGGTGTAACATTTTAGATCATTTTAGAGACTGGCTTGAAAGATTCCTTAGGTCATCTAGACGGTGATTCAAAAAACACTGATCTAAAATGATCCACTCAGGTCATCTCAATTCTTCCCCCTAATATACTTCTTTGAGTCCAAACAGGGCCATGTAAGTTTTCTTATGCTCCAAACAAGTCTGAAAATAGCCTAATGTTTAGGGTAGATTACATCTTTCAAGCATTTTTAGGAAGTTGACTGTGATAGAGATTTTTATTTCCTTTACAGGTCATTTTACCTGGGACAAATACCTAAAAGAAACATGTTCAGTCCCAGCGCCTATCCATTGCTTCAAGCAGGTAATTGATTCTCAGCATCTTTAGAAGGTGGGAGGCAAGTAGTTTTTCTGGTCCTTAGACAAGCAAAACATGAAGTGGGAGCCTTTGGGCTTCTCACCTGAAGTCCCCAGAATAAACCTCTATGGCAAGAATAGAACTTCAAGATTCAAAACTCAGCTGTGAGTTTTAAACATTCTCCCCAGTTTCCCAAGTAACACCTTTTCCTTCTTCACCTCCTTGAAGATTCTCTGTGTTACTGAAAACAGTTGCTAATTTTTGCTACAGCTCCTAGTTCAGGCAGATAGGAAACAGAGTTATAGCCCTTAGACAACTCTTGAAAGTGGAGCCGTATTCATATCTCTGAATTCAGCTCCCCTGCCACAATCTTATCTTTCCATAAAAATGTTGGCACTGAATCCCATTGTGGAATATGTTAGGACTTCATTGGCGGTCATTTAGAGCTTCCCACGTAGGATTAAGTTCTCCCATACAATGCACAGATGATGTTGACTATCAGTACATGATAAGGGTAGTAAGCAGAGATGTGTACTGCTGCTAAATAGAGCTGCACGTCAGGAAATGGTTTACATCTCCCTCCTTTTTAGTATTCAATTGTTATTTCCACAAACTGTCAACATTCCACTTTGAGTTTGAATTTTGTCTAAATAAAAGTACAAAATAGGAGTTTGCTCATCTGAAATAATAGGAACTGAATTCATATTTACACCTGAAATAATTTTAAAAGACAAAATATATTAAATAATGGTTTTCAAGTTACTGAAGATCAGGCAGCCAAGAACAGTGATCTCTGAGAGATGAAAAAAACAAATAAGTTGAGCCTCTTATGATTTACTGCTTTACAATAGTTTGAGACCATGGCCCAGGGAAAGAGAACCCAGACTAAGCCTGAGAGATTCCCTATCAAATTAGGGAGCTGGAACTGAGAACCCAGGGATAGAATCTGCAGGACAGAGTACCAGAGAAGAGAATGTGGCACGGAAAGAAAACTGCAGAGAGCCCTCTTCAAGTATTCATCAAAGTACTGTTGCTCTGTATATGCATGTGAGCATCCAAAGCCAAGGAAAACACTGTCTGAAAGGACTAAAGAATAGTAAGAGGATAGAGCCTAGTGCTCACACAAGACTGGGAATAGTGCCTGATTCCACCAGCTAGACTGGAAAATCTCATAATTCATGTGGAATAGTTGGGAAGATCCTGCTCAGTAGTGGGAAATGATTAGCCTTAGGATAAGCATGCTTTGAATCTGCCTAACAAACTAAAAAGCAAGACTCAATGTGATTAAATTATTTCCAAGTAAATTAACTTCATCTGGGAACACAGCACAAGAAGAGAATGCAAAAATATCCAGCATCTAACAGGTAAAAGTCAAATGTCTGGCATCTAGTCAGATATTATCAGGCATATAAGGAGGCAGGAAAAATAATAATGAACAGACTAATCAACCAATTGAAACAGACTTAGAACCTTTGCAAATCTTAGAATAGCAGATTAAAACATTAAAACAGTTATTTTAATTATGTTCTATATGTTTGAAAGTTAAGCAGAGATGTGTAGTATATAAAAAAAGACATTGAGCAAAATGAAAAATACACTAGATGGGATTAATGGTGGAAGAAAAGATTAATAAATATGAAAACATAGCAGTAGAAGATACCTAAAATGAAACACACAGAAAAAAAGTGTTTTAAAAATATGAAAAAGAGGTCAGTGAAGCATGGGATAACATCATAGACCATGTAATTAGACTCTCCAAAAGAAAAGAGGTGGAGAACTGGAAAAGCGTTGAAGGTAAATTGGCAAAAAATTGTTCACAGTTGAGGAAAACTAAAAATCTCCAAATTCAGAAAGCTAAATGACTCTCCTAAAAAAAAGACAAGAATAAAATTATACTAAGGCATGTCATAAATTATCAAAACTAGTGATAGAGAACATCTTCAAAGCAGCCAGAGGAAAAAAGACACTTTATGTGCAGGGAAACTAAGATAAGAATGACATTATATTTTCTTAAAATAATGCAAACAAGAAGAAAGTTAAAATCTTCAAAGTATCAAAAGAAAACTATCAACCGTGAATTTTATATCCAGCAAAAGATCTTCCAAAATGAAGGAAAAATAGAGTTATTTTGAGATGCATAAAAACTGAAGAAATTCATCACTAGTAAACTCACTCTTTGAAGTAGGCGATGGCACCCCACTCCAGTACTCTTTCCTGGAAAATCCCATGGGCAGAGGAGCCTGGTAGGCTGCAGTGCATGGGGTTGCTAAGAGTCAGACATGACTGAGCGACTTCACTTTCACTTTTCACTTTCATGTATTGGAGAAGGAAATGGCAACCCACTCCAGTGTTCTTGTCTGGAGAATCCCAGGGACAGGGGAGCCTGGTGGGCTGCTGTCTATGGGGTTGCACAGAGTCAGACACGACTGAAGCGACTTAGCAGCAGCAGCAAACTCACTCTTACAAATGTTAGAGTCCATCATGCAGAAGGAAAATATTACCAGATAGAATACAGATCTACGCAAAGGAATGAAAGTTACTAGAAATGATAATTACAAGGGTAAATACTTAAAATGTTATTTCTTATTAAACCTCTATAAAAGATAATTAACGATAAATAATGATAATAACATTGTATTGTAGATACAATAAAATGTATTAGTAAAATGTATAACAACAGTACCTTAAGGGAGAGAAATTTAAGTAGCCTACTATAAAATTCTTATACATGAAGTAGTATAATATTACTTGCAGATAGACTGATAATTTAAATATGTTTAAGCCCCAAAGCATCCACTAAAATAATAGAAAACAGCAGAATGGTAGGTTTAAATCCAGCCATATCAATAATCCAATTATAATTATCTAAATTCCTCAGTTAACAAACTGAGATTGTCATATTAGATAAAAAGTAATACCCAATTATATACTGCCTGCAAGCAATTATACTTTAAATGTAAAGACACAAACAGGTTAAAAGTAAAAGAATCAAAAATTATAATAAAGCTGAAATAGCATATTAATATCAAAGTATATTTCAGAGGCAAAGGATATTATCAGATAAAAATACAGTAATTTCATCACGAAAAAGGTCCCACAGTCCTTACATGAATCAAAAGATGATAGATACAGAGCTTAACACCCTTCAAAAAAATTAATTCAAAACAGACCACACACCTAACTGTAAAACACAAAACTAAAACTCCTAGAAGTTATCGTAGGAGAAGACTAAGATGGAAAAGGTCCGTTTTCATAGCAATCGCAAAGAAAGGCAATGCCAAAGAATGCTCAGACTTATCTCACACCCTAGTAAAGTAATGCTCAAAATTCTCCAAGCCAGGCTTCCACAGTACGTGAACCATGAACTTTCAGACGCTCAAGCAGGATTTTTTTTTTTTCACAATTAAACCATTTATTGATGGTGCCAAAACATTAATTTTGTATGTGTTTCATTATATTAGGAACATTCTATCAGAAATAAAGTTTTATTTTTATGGACTTAGAAAAGACAGAGGAACCAGAGATCAAATTGCCAGCATCTGTTGAATCCTCAAAAAAGCAAGAGAGTATTTTTTTTTTTCACAATTAAACCATTTATTGATGGTGCCAAAACATTAATTTTGTATGTGTTTCATTATATTAGGAACATTCTATCAGAAATAAAGTTTTATTTTTATGGACTTAGAAAAGACAGAGGAACCAGAGATCAAATTGCCAGCATCTGTTGAATCCTCAAAAAAGCAAGAGAGTTCCAGAAAAAAACATGTATTTCTGCTTTATTGACTATACCAAAGTCATTGACTGTGTGGATCACCACAAACTGTGGAAAATTCTGAAAGAGATGGGAGTACCAGACCACCTGACCTGCCTCTTGAGAAACCTGTATGCAGGTCAGGAAGCAACAGTTAGAACCCGACATGGAACAACAACAGACTGGTACCAAAGAGGAAAAGGAGTGTGTCAAGGCTGTATATTNGGATGGCATCACCAACTCAATGAACATGAGTTTGCATAAACTCCAGGAGTTGGTGATGGACAGGGAGGCCTGATGTGCTGCAATCCATGGGGTTATGAAGAGTTGGACACAACTGAGCAACTGAACTGAACTGAAGGTGACCTTAGGTGTGGCAGTGATTTATTAGGTGCAAACCAAAGGCACAGTTCATAAAAGAAATAACTGATAAGTTGAACTTCATTAAAACCTTCTACTATATGAAAGACACTCAAGAGAATGAGAAGACAAGCCACAGACTGGGAGAAAATATTTTTACAAGATGTGTTTGACAAAGGACTGTGACCCAAAATATATAAAGAATACCTTAAACTCAAAATAAGAAAATAACTCAAAAAAGATCAAAGATCTTAACAGACATCTCACCAAAGACGGTCAGATGACAAGCATAAAAAAATATTCTATGTCGTATGTCATCAGAGAAATGCAAATTAAAACAATAGTGAGATACCACTGCATACATACTGTAATGCCAAAACCCAGAACACTGATAACACCAAGTGTTGGCAAGGATGTGGAGCAACAGGAATTCTCATTAATTGCTTGTGGGAATGCAAAATGGTACAGACATCTTATAAGGTAGTTTGGTGATCTCTCTTCTTGTAAACTAAACATACTCTTACCATATGATCCATCAATTGCATTCCTTGATATTTACCCTAAGAAGTTGAAAATTTATGTCCACACAAAAACTTGTGTGTATGTGTGTGTGTGTGTGTGTGTGTATATATATATATATATATATATGTGTGGATTTTATTGCATCTTTATTCATAATCACCAAAACTTGGAAGAAACCAAGATGTTTTTTAAGTAGGTGAGTGGATAAACAAACTGTAGTATAGCCAGACAATGGAGTATTACTCAGCTCTAGAAAGAAATGAGCTATCAAGCCATGAAAAGACATAGAGGAAACTCAAATGCATCTTAACTACAAGAAAAAAGCCAGTCTGAAAAAGCTATGTACTGTGTGATTCAAACTATATGACATTCTGGAAAAGGCAAAACTATGGAGACAGTAAAAAGATCAGTGGTTGCCAGAGATTGAGTGGATGAGTAGGCCAAGTACTAAAAATCCAAGGATTTCTAGTATAATTAAACTATTTTGTATGACCCTATAATGATAGATACATGTCTCCATTAGACCAAATTCATAGAGTATACAACACCAAGAGAGAACCTTACTGTAAATAATGGACTTTGGGTTATTATGATATGTTAGTGTAGTTTTTATCTGTTGTAATAAATGGACTACTATGTTAGGAGATACTGAAAATAGAGGAGACACTGCATGTGTTGGAGCAGGATGTTTATAGGAAATCTATCTTTCTCTCAGTTTTGCTGTGAACCTAAAACTTCTCTTAAAAGTGAGTTAATGAAAAAGAAATGAATTATTGATATATTCAACAAATGGATGAATATCAGAATGGTTATGCTGAGAGAAAGTAGATCAAAAAAATATATATTCTGTATGATTCCATTTTAAGTCTAGAAATGCAAAATGCAAAACAGTGTACACTGGTAGAAAGTAAAGCAGTGTTTGCCTGGAGAGAGAGAGATCTGGGAAGGGCTAGACAGATCTTAAAGGGATATGCAAAACTTGATAGTATGTCCCTGTTCATTATCTTGATAGTGGTGATGGTTTCCAGAGTGTTGTAATGTATGTGGTGTCATGGGTGTATACATATGTCAGTACTTAACCTAAGTGTGTAGTTCATTGTATGTCAATTATAACTTAAAGTTGTTTTAAAAAAAAACAAACATGAATTGATTTCTAAGTTAATGTCAAAGTAAAAAAAAATAATAATCTATTCCCATTGGTTAGTCTGTGTGGTAGACATACTGAAGCACTCCATGAAGAAACACTAAGGATATGATAGTTTAATAGGATGATTTCTGCAAAGGAAATATTAAGAATACCTGGAGGGTTAGGGAATTGGAGAAGATAGGATAAAAAACAGCATTTAAGCAAGGACCATTTTAGATACTCTTATCCTTCTCTTACTGGTCAGTCAATATTTGATGCTTCACTGGAAAGTAATTTTTTCCCTTCACTTTACATTGCAGTGTTTCTTTTTCATGAGACCCTTCCTAGGTATTAGGAAATAATTCATGAGGGTTGTCCCTGACTCGGCTGTAATCAGTTTGCATCCAAAGTGTAAATTTTCAGGTTCCACCGCCTAATATCCTTACTGAAAATGCCATGCATCCTTAGTCTGCCTAATCCCCATGGCTTGTTCTCCTCAGTCCTACACACCTCCAAGCAACGAGTTCAAGGTCAGCATGAAGCTGGAAGCGCAGGACCCCAGGAACACCACATCTACCTGCATTGCCACAGTAGTTGGGCTGACAGGTGCTCGCCTCCGCCTTCGCCTGGATGGCAGCGACAACAAGAATGACTTCTGGCGGCTGGTTGACTCCGCTGAAATTCAGCCTGTCGGGAACTGTGAGAAGAATGGGGGTATGCTGCAGCCCCCTCTGGGTGAGTAACTGGACCCACGCTCTCCCTAGCCCATTAGTTATCTTCCTCAAGTTGTACATTGTATGGGAAGAAAACATAGGGTCATCTGCCCATCCCTCCTTTTTCATATGGTCCAAAAGGTCCACCTAACATGAAATGAGCTGTAAAATCTGGACCTCTCCATTTTTCGTTAACTTGTGATATCCATGCTTCTCTTCAGCTCCTCTTTTTCTAATGAGAAACCACACCCTGCATCCTTCTTTGTCAGGTCCCATTTACCCTGAGAAAAAGGATGGAAGAAGGTTTTGCCATTGAACTTGCCTCAAAAAACCATGGAGCTTTTATCAAATCCTACGTCACAACAGACAGTGAGAGAAAAATCTCCCATTAGAAAGGATGACTATTATAAAGATCCCTATCTCCTTTCCCCTAAATTCTCAATTGGTCCTTGGAATTTTCTCACTTTAAATCAATTATTAAATAAAATACATTACTATACTTTAATGACACCACTGTATTTTTCTCTTCAAGATCAGATTCACCTTTTTTAGCATCAGTATACCTGAGTGATTTAGCACATTTCATCAGTTACCCTCAGTCACTATTGCAGTGAGTCTCTCCGGAGGATGGAGATGGCTTATAGGCTGTGTTCCCCTCAGGAGGCTGTGCTAAATTAAATGAGCATTAGAGAAAAGTGTTATTTGAAAGACCTCCCCAAGTGGTTATTTAACCTTTTCCTTCTTTAAAAAAAATTACTTGCAAAATTTCAAACATATACAAAAGTAGAAAAAAATAATACAGAGAATGAAAGTCCATGTATGTTTTATCTTTGATAGTTTTGTTTTCTTAGTAGCTAGCTATATACATTCCCCCCCCGACCACTCCTGCCCAGTTGCTTAAACATAGTATCGTTTTATCACTAAATATTTAGTATGTATCTCTCTAATAGTTAATATTTTAAAAGCATAATCATAACATTGTCATGTGAATAAAATAATGATACTTCCTTAATATCAACAAATATTTACTCAGTATTTAAATTTTCCCTATTGTCTGTTTGTCTCTCTCTCTCTCTTCCTCTCTTTATTTCATTTTCTTTGAATCAGGATCCAAATAAAATCAACATATGCAGTTGGGTGATATGTTCCTTAAGCCTCTTTTAATCTATGCATTCTCCTCCTCTCTTTTATTTTTTCCTTGCAATTTATTTGTTGAAAAACCTAAGTCATTTTCCTTAAATTTTCCCACAATTAGATTTTGCTGATTATATCTCTCTGGTATCATTTAACATGTTTCTCTGACCTCTCTTCCTAGAAATTGGTAACTAGATCTAGAGGCTTGATCAGGTTAAGGTTTAGTTTTTTTCAATAAGAATGTTTCATAGGTAGTGATACTTACATTTATTAAGAAGTATGTATGGTCTGGTTGTCTCTCATTTTATAATGTAGCAGCCATTGCTGCTTGTAGTCTAGAGCAGAGGTTGGCAGATTCTCTAAAAGAGTCAGATAGTAAATATTTCAGGCCTACAGGCCATACATTCTCATTGTAACTTGTCAGCTTTGTCCTTGTAATATGAAGGCAGTCATAGACAATACATAAAAAAATGGACAAGGCTGTGATCCACTAAAGCTTTAGTTACAAAACAAGTTGTCCAGCCTTCTGGCTATAGTTTGCAGACCCCTGATTTAGACCTATCAATTCATTTTGATTGCAAAATAGAAAATTTTAATATTATCATTCTGTTCACATAAATTAAATGGAATATATCTATTAAAATAAACTTTAAACTGTTTGGTTATCCTGAAGCATCGTTCATGCAGGAAAGACCGTTTAAATGCTTGATTCTTCTCTTTGTTTACCACTTTTCAGAATAATAAATTAGATTGCCATTATCCTCCAAAATTACTTAGTCTTATTGCTATTGTTGTATTTAATATCATAAACTCAAAGATTCATACATATTTGATGTTTTTCACTCCATTGCACTAATTATCCTTGTTGATTCTTGAATTGTTCCATCTTTGGCCTCATGTATATAAATAGTGCTTGAAATCTGTAAAACAGTATATTCAGAGAAATGCCCTTTACCTTATCCCTTTCTTCTGCCATAGGGTAACCACTTTATTTTAATAGTTCATACTCCATTTTTTCAAAAATAAGCAAGTATATCTGTAAGTGTGTGTGTGTACGTATATATACATATGTATCCCCTTCTTATATAAATGACAACATACTATACATACTTTTCTCAATCTTACTTTTTTCATTTAGCAATATGTCCTCAAAACGACTTCTTGGTATTGAGATGTTTCTCATTCCTTTTTGTAGCTGCATAGTACCATAAGGTTGTCAACTGACTTTATGAACCACAGTTTAGAAGCATCTTGATAGGCTATTACAAACTATAAGTTCCCAGGGATAATGATGACCATCTACATCAAAATTTTTCCTCAAGTTCTCCAGAAACATATAGCTCGAAAAGGAAAGCAAATTAAGCCACCCATAACTCATGCCTAAACATAACTAGGAGTCAAGAATACCACACATTTCAATAACATGTTGTCTACATGTTCTGATATAAAGATCTGAAAACCAGTAAAGCTAATACCCACCCCATACCAGAATGAAGAGTTTTATGTGGAGAGAAACTACATTTAAAAGGCAGAGGGCTATGGGAGCCTAACACAGCCAAAATCACTTCCAGAAAAAGATAGGCCTATCCAGAGTGGGAAATACTGAAAGAGAACTAAGAGCTACTTGATTAGAGCATTGTCTATTGGAGAATCAGAAGAAAGAGAATGAATTAAAAGTGTTGAGGGACCAGAGATAGCAGCTGTGGGCTGATAACTACCTTCATGGGAGAGAGAGACATAATATTGAAGGAAAAGAAGGAAGCCATGGGTAGTCGTTTAGAGTTATACAGAAACAAAGAGAATCATAAAATCAGAGGACATTCGGGTCTTCCTATCCCACCGCATCCCAAACAGGCTCTGCTAAAGAAGCTGCATTTCATTGTGCCAACAGAAAACTCATGACCCAAGATCCCTGACAAAATGTAACATCCTGTTTTTTGCTAGCCCGAGAAAATGGAAGACATTTTAAATCATTAGGAGACAGCAGTCAACATCCATAAAAACCTTCTACATGAGGAAAAACACAAGTAGAAGAAAAAGCCATTCTAACTACTGAAAATTCTAAGCCAAAATGCAGTGACTGATCAGAGGAAAACTGTTGCACAGTGACCCGTCTTGAATTAAATAAGTATTGACATCTATGAAAAAAATACCTTGAATCATAAATTTTAAGTCAGACTAGAAATGCACAGTAAATAGGAAGATGTGAAAATAGAGTTGTGCAAACTCAAGGAAAAAAATGAAGAAAGAAAAATAATCTCAATTGAAGACTCAGTTCCAAAGTACCCACTGGGACAATATATTCAACTGAAAATATAATAAGAGACATTGAGAAAAGAAATAAAACAGTCAAGAGAATAAAACTAAATATTAGAAGAAAAAGGTTTAAAAGTATCAGAAAGGAACTGTTACATATAGAATGTAGTCAAAAATTCCTCGGGGTATATGTATGTGTACATGTATATTTGGATTCCCTGAAGAAGATAAACAGGATTAAAAAATTGTAAGAAATGTTTCAAAAATGGGAAAATACCTGAACCTTCATTTGAAAAAGGCTACCTTATTCCTGGAAAATTGTCAACTCCAAGACCTTTTCTAGTAAAACAGTTATACTCTATGAATAAAAAATATTCAGCTAAGCCTCTAGCAAAACAGACAAATTATTTTCAAGGCAAAGATTAAGTCAGGTTTACATCATACTTTTCAATACCAAAATGCAAAGCAAGACTATAAATGGAGGAGCATTTTTAAGAAATTTGAGGAAAGAAAAGACAGGTTTATATCTAGATGAACTGTTTTTTCAAGTGCTGAGATTAAACCCAAAGAGTTTTCAATGTGCAAGAACACAGGAAATATTGTGACCCAGCCCCTTCCTAAATCAATTATGGAAAGAGCTTCATCCAAATACCAGATGATATATCTAAGAAAAGCAAAGGTAGGGACCAGAGTAGAATAGTATGGTATCAGTCTGGGTCCCAGTGAAGAAGGAACACAGATAGCTTAATGAAATTGTTAACTCTAACAGAGAGTTGGAGTGAGGGACTGGATAGTCAAAAGGCAGAGAACTCCAAGGAATGTATGAAGAGCAGACATAAGGAAAAGCCACTACACTGGGGCAGAGATGGACAGCCCAAGGAAGAGCCTCCCTGCCCCCATCTCAGGCCCGAGATGTAAGCCGTGTTGGAGGGGGCGCCATTGCTCACTGGATGAGAGATCACTAGTGCCACAGCAGTGGAACTTGCTAGAAATTTGCCTTCTATAGTGTGGAAAAGACTGTTCATGGAGAGGTGTGTCTCTCTGTAGAAACTCTTACAAAACCATTTAAGATGGGAGAAAGTGGTGGAGGTGGAGCTGCTGCTGCTCCTGGCCACTGGATACTTAACTACTAACTGTCCAGTGCTCCAGGACACGGGCAACCAAGAAGATGGGAGTGCTGCAGAAGCCTGCCAGCAAATGCAGTGGGACCAGAAAGCAAGTCCCTTTCCTCCAGTAATATCTTTAGATGGGGTCAAAGGATATCATTTAAAACCAATGAATCAGATAGTAGTAGCCTAAATGAGGAAATGGGGGAATTAAGGACATTATAAGATAACCACTAAAACAAAATTCCCAAACTTTCTCAATACCAAAAGAACAAAATGGTCAAGAAATAAATGACACAAAGAGATGAACTATGGAAAATGCAGTAAATAAAACATACTGTGGTAAAGTTGAAAACAAATACATAATTTATACAGAGTGTAAAGTTGAGTGTAATTTATAGAGTATACAGAATGTAAATGAATATTTACATTTAGCTCACCTGTTAAAACATTTCAGATTGATGCTCAAAGTCAAATCCAACTTTACACTGTACAGGAGACATACCTAAAATAAAGTGAGTCGGGAAGGCTAAAAGTAAAAGATGAAAAATGATGTATGAAGCAACTTCAAACAATATAGTAGCAGAGGTTTGTTGTTGTTCATCCACAAAGTCATGTCCCAATTCTCTGTGGCCCCGTGGACTGCAACACACTAGGCCCTTCTATCCTCCACCATCTCTCGGAGTTTGCTCATATTCATGTCCGCTGAGTCAACGATGTTATCTAACCATCTCCTACTCTGCCACCTGCGTCTCCTTTTGCTTTCAATCTTTCCTAGTATCAGGGTCTTTTCCAGTGAGTCAGCTCTTTGCATCAGGTGACCAAAGTATTGGAGCTTCAGCTTTCAGCATCAGTCCTTCCAATGAATATTCAGGGTTGATTTCCTTTAGGACTGACTGGTTTGATCTCCTTGCAGTCCAAGGGATTCACAAGAGTCTTCTCCAGCACCACAGTTTGAAAGCATCAATTCTTTGGTGCTCAGCCTTCTTTACTGTCCAACTCTCACATCTGTACATGACTACTGGAAAAACCATAGTTTTGACTATACAGACCTTGTTAAGCAAAGTGATGTCTCTGCTTTTTAATATCCTGTCTAGGTTTGTCATAGCTATTCTTCCAAGGAACAAGCGTCTTTTAATTTTGTGGCTTCAGTCACCATCCTCAGTGAATTTAGAGCCCAATAAAATAAAATCTGTCACAGTTTCCACTTTTCCCCCTTCTGTTTGCCATGAAGTGATGGGACCAGATACCATGATCTTAGTTTTTTGAATGTTGAGTTTTAAGCCAGCTTTTTCCCTCTCCTCTTTCACCCTCATCAAGAGGCCTTTTATTTCCTCTTCACTTTCTGCTGTTAGAGTGGTATCATATGTGTATCTGAGGTGGTTGGTATTNACCATGATCTTAGTTTTTTGAATGTTGAGTTTTAAGCCAGCTTTTTCCCTCTCCTCTTTCACCCTCATCAAGAGGCCTTTTATTTCCTCTTCACTTTCTGCTGTTAGAGTGGTATCATATGTGTATCTGAGGTGGTTGGTATTTCTCCTAGCAATCTTGATTCCAGCTTGTGATTCATCTAGCCCAGCATTTTGCATGATGTACTCTGCATGGAAGTTAAAGCAGAGGTTACAATTCTGTTATCAGACGTGGTGGTTGTTGTTTAGTCACTAAGTTGTGTCTGATTGTTTGTGACCCCATGGACTGTAGGCCGCCAGGCTCCTTTGTCCATAGGATTTTCCAGGCAAGTATACTGGAAAGGGTTGTGATTTTCTTCTCTGGGGATTTTTCCCTACCCAGGGATCAAACCCACATCTTCTGCATTGCAGTCAGATTGTTTACCACTGAGCCACCCAGGAAGCCCTTTAGACATGGCAGAATTCATAAAATAGAAATTACAGTAGCTACAAAGTGATATAGACAAACACACTAATGGGATATTTAACACACATCTCTCAAGACAGGCTAAGAGCACAAAAGTAAAGGTGCTGAGGACGTTACTGAACAAGACAGATCGCGCGCGTGTGTGTGTGTGTGTGTGTTATGTATGTGTACCAGACTGTATACCACGGCAACACACCCTTCCACCTGGAAATTCAAAGCTCTTTGTTTAAACAATTTTTGTTTGGAAAACGGATATATAAGCCAAATTTTCAAAATTCCTAAAACGTAGTCATAATAAACATCACATCAGAAGTCTGAGATACAATCAAAGGGGTGATTGGAAAACAAATTATAGCCTTAAATACCTGTTATAAATAAAAATGAAAGGATAAATATTAAAAATTTAAGCTCCCAATTCAGAAAGCTAGAAAAAGTTATTACCCAAAGAAAATACAAAGGAGAAATAAAAAGAAAAAAATAAAGATAAAAAGAGATTAATGAGGTAGAAAATAGGAAAGCAGAAGATCAAAGTGCTGGTTCTTTGGAGAAAGCATCAACAAAATATACAAGCCACTAGTTAGCCTAATTAAAAAAAATCAATTAGAGCAGATATACAGAAGTAGAAATGACAAATGGATCAATAGTGTAATAAACCATAAAAGCTAGTTAGGACCATCACAATGTTTAAACAGATCTGTAGAAAAAATATTTTCAAAACACCTACATCAAAGCACTATGTACAGATTATTTTACAGGGAAATCCTACAAAACCTTGAATACCAAATAGTCTCAATTCTTCTTAATGACCTACAAGTTGCTGTAGGTCAGTGGTACCCACAGAACTTTTCTATGATGATTGAAATGTTTTGTGTCTTTGCTGTCCAGTACAACACATGTCCAGCCTCATGTGACTGTAGAGCACTTGGAATGTGGCTACTGCAACTAAAGAATTGAATTTTTAATTTTATTTAAAGTTGAAAACCTATGTGATTGGTGGCTATGGTAGTAGACAGTGCACTTCTGGATCATAGAAAAAGTAAGAAAATAGCCAAATTGTTTTTATAAGCGGAAGGAAATGGCAACCCACTCCAGTACTCTTGCCTGGAAAATTCCGTGGACTGGCTACAGTCCATGGGGTCGCAAAGAGTCAGACACGACTGAGCAACTTCACTTCACTTCACTTCAGAACTTTGATGCTTAAACCTGATTTAAACACACACACACACCATCTTTATAATAAGTTTTTAAATCAAGAAATGTGCATTCTCACAAGTCTGCAGAGTTTTGTCAAAGTTCATTTGACTTTCTTCTTTTGCTATTTTAATATGGTTACGTCTGCTAATGATTTCGCTAAACTTAAATCTTTTCATTCTCCCCAAACCCCTACTACTTTGTCTTGATGAATCACTGTTTTAAATGTGTTGAATTCTACACACCCTGACATGTATGAGTATTATTATAAAAAATCTTAAATAAAATGTTAGGAATTAGAGTTCAACATATTTAAAACAGTGATTCATCAAGACAAAGTAGTAGGGGTTTGGGGAGAATGAAAAGATTAAGTTTAGCGAATTCATTAGTGGACTTTACCATATTAAAATAGCAAAGGAAGAAAGTCATATGAACTTTGACAAAGCTCTGCAGACTTGTGAGAACGCACATTTCTTGATTTCAAAACTTACTATAAAGCAACAGTACTCAAAACATTGTGGTACTAGACTTATAGATAAGAGGATTAGATTTTAGAGTCTAGAAATAAACCCATACATTTATCCTCAGTTGATTTTCAGCAAAGGTGCCAAGATAATTCAGCAGAGTTTTCCACAACCTGCACAGGGACAACTGGATATTCACATATTAAAAAATGAAATTGGACCCCACCTCCACACCATAGTTTTGTTTTTTGTGTTTTTTTCACTCAGTTGTATCCAACTGTTTGTGACCCCATGGACTGTAGCCTACCAGGCTCCTCCATCCATGGATTTTCCAAGCAGGAGTATTGGAGTGGGTTGCCATTTCCACACCATATGCAAAAATTAATTGCAAGTAGATAACAGACCTAAAACTCTTAGAAGAAAACATGGGAGTAAATCTTCACGACTTTGGATTAGGCAGTGGTTTCTTAGATCTGGCTCCAAAAGCACAAAGAACAGAAAAAAAACTGATAGACCTCAAAATTAAAAGTTTTTAATTTTGCTTCCAGAGACACTGTCAGGGAAGTGAAAAGACAACCCACACGATGGGAGAAAATAGGCAAATCTACAAAGGCAGAGAGGTTAGTGGTTTCTAGGGAGTGGGATAAACTGAGAATGGGGAGAGTGGAGGAATGATAAAAAAAAAATCTTCCAAAATTAGGTAGAATTATCTTTAGAGAAGAGAAGTCACTCAGTCGTGTCTGACTCTTTGCGACCCCATGGACTAGCCTATCAGGCTCCTCCATCCATGGGATTTCCGAGGCAAGAGTACTGGAGTGGTTTGTCATTTCCTTCTCCAGGGGATCTTCCTGACCCAGAGATTGAACCCGGGTCTCTTGCATTGCAGGCAGATGCTTTACCATCTGAGCCACCAGAGAATCAATAGAATTATCTTTGCATAACTCTAAAAACCACTGAATCAGATACTTAAAAGTATAATTGAGTTTCACCACAATAAAGCTAATATTTTTTCAAACTCACATAAACCAATTCAACATACAATATTGTATGCTGAATATTTGGAAAATTGGATATCCACATGCAAAAAAAATGAAATTGGACCTTTACCTACACTCTTATATAATAATTCAAAATGGATCAACAACCTAAATGTAGGAGCTAAAACCATACAACTTAGAAGAAAACATAGAGGAAAAGCTTCATGACATTGAAATTGGCAGTGGTGTCTGGATATGACATCAAAAACACAGACAACAAAAGAAAAATAATAGTTATATTCGCATCAAAATTAAAAATTTTGTTTATTAAAGGAAAGTGTTAGAGTGAAAAGGGAATTCATGGAATGGGAGAAAATATTTGTCAATCATATATCTGATCAGGGGTTACTATCCAGAATATATTTTTTAAGACTTTGTGAACTCAACAGTAACAAATAAACAACTTGATTGAAAAATAAGCAAAGGACTTGAATAGACGTTTCTCTGTAGAAGATATGCAAATGTCCAATAAGCACACGAAAAGATACTCTATATTGCTAATCATTTAGGGAAATCAAAATCACAATGAGATAATACTTCACACCCATTAGAATAGCTATTATCAAATAAGTAGAAAATAACAAGTGTTGGTGAGGATGTAGAGAAATTGGAACTTTGTGTATTGGTGAGTATTGGAAATGAAAAATGGCATAGCCACTATGAAAAAAAATACAGTGTTTCCACAAAAAAAGTTAAAAGTTAAATTACCATGGGGGGAAGGGGGGAAGGGAAGTTGCTCAGTCGTGTCTGACTCTTTGTGACCCCGTGGACTGTAGCCCACCAGGCTCCTCCGTCCATGGGATTTTCCAGGGGAGAGTACTGGAGTGGGTTGCCATTTCCTTTTCCAGGGGATCTTCCCCACCCAGGAATCAAACCTGGATCTCCTGCATCATAGGCAGATGCTTTACTGTCTGCTACTGCTGCTGCTAAGTCACTTCAGTCGTGTCCGACTCTGTGTGACCCCATAGACGGCCCACCAGGCTCCCCCATCCCTGGGATTCTCCAGGCAAGAATACTGGAGTGGGTTGCCATTTCCTTCTCCAGTGCATGAAAGAGAAAAGTGAAAGTGAAGTCGCTCAGTCTGTCCGACTGTTAGCGACCCCATGGACTGCAGCCCACCAGGCTCCTCCGTCCATGGGATTTTCCAGGGGAGAGTACTGGAGTGGGTTGCCATTTCCTTTTCCAGGGGATCTTCCCCACCCAGGAATCAAACCTGGATCTCCTGCATCATAGGCAGATGCTTTACTGTCTGCTACTGCTGCTGCTAAGTCACTTCAGTCGTGTCCGACTCTGTGTGACCCCATAGACGGCCCACCAGGCTCCCCCATCCCTGGGATTCTCCAGGCAAGAATACTGGAGTGGGTTGCCAAGTCTCCTGCATCGTAGGCAGATGCTTTACTGTCTGAGCCACCATAAATTGCCATATGATCTAGCAACTCCACTTTGGGATAGATAGGCAAAAGAGTATAAAGTAAGAACTCAAGGAGATATTTTTATACCCATATTTAGCAGCATTATTCATAATATCCAAAAGGCCAAAACAGCCCAAGTTTCCACTGAGAGAAGAATGAGTAAATAAACTGTGGTATATACACATAGTAGAATATTATTCAGCTTTACAAAGGAAGGAGGTTCTGACATGCTACAGTGTGAGTGAACCTTGAAGATACTATATTAAATGAAATAAGCCAGTCACAAAAGAACAAATACTGTATGATTCCACTGAGTACCTACAGAAAAAAGAATGACGTTTGCAAGGAACTGGGAGAGGGGAGAAAGGACTGAGGAGTTACTATTTAATGGGCAGAGTTTCATGTGAGGAAGATGAAAAAATTCTGGAAATACATGATGGTGATGATTACACATTGATATGAACATACTTAGTACCATTTACTTTTGAGAAAGAGAAGGAAATATATGTGTATACACATATGCACATATATATAATGTACTTGAACTTATATATTTTTATATACTTATTTTTATAAAAAGAAACACTGGACTATTAAAACGAGAAAATAATGAAAAGGTTGCCTATGGGGAGTGTCTGGGAATAGTGTGGAAAGAACAGAAATGAGGGACTTCTTGGAGAATACCCATTTATATTCTTTTGACTTCTGAATTATTTGAATGTGTTACTTATTACATAAAATTAAATCAGAAATAGATGAACAGGCATATACTAAAATTGGCTAACTTTTCAGTTCAGTTCAGCCGCGTCCGACTCTTTGTGACCCTATGAATCACAGCACGCCAGGCCTCCCTGTCCATCACCAATTCCTGGAGTTCACTCATACGTCCATCGAGTTAGTGATGCCATCCAGCCATCTCATCCTCTGTCAT